>JBBDHG010000415.1:122500-202500 GCA_037951165.1 Lophius americanus
ACTTGTACAGAAAAACAAACTCGTGTGTGTGTGATTGTTTATGTGTGTGTGTGTGTGTGTGTGTGTGTGTGTGTGTGTGTGTGTGTGTGTGTGTGTGTGTGTGTGTTTGCTGTTACCCGTGAGTTTGATGTTGTGGAAAGAGGACGACGACCCATAAAGCTTTGTCTTTGTTCAGCCAATGCTACACACACACACACACACACACACACACACACACACACACACACACACACAGAGAAATGCAATTATGCAGCATAGAAATAAAACAGGTGCTTTTAACAGAAAGTCGTGGTTTTACTGCGTGTCATATCATCACACATCATGGAGGTGATGTCGCTCTGAATGTTGAAGATCACAGTGAAGATTTAATCCCCCCCCCCCCAGCGTTTTACTCTCATCGAGAAAGAAAACTGAGAAATACTCAAAGAGCTCAAACTATTCCTTTAAGTGGTCTTCTTACCTGACTGCAGCTTGAGAGGAAGAGACCCTCCAGAGGCGACGCCGGGAGGACAACTACACCAACACAAACAAATAGAAAGCGACAGATTTTACACGGTTTTACACATTTCTATTTAACCTGCTAAACAACAATAAGCTTTTATGTTCTTTCATCTTTCTGGATTTTAAACGGATTATTTGATCCTTGTAAATGAAATTATGTATTATTATTATTTTTGTCAGTCATATCTGTTCAGCACTTTGGTCAAACCCATGTTGGTTGTTTAAATGTGCTTTATAAATAAACTTAATAAACTAAATAAACTTAATAAACTAAATAAACTTAATAAACTAAATAAACTAAATAAACTAAATAAACTTAATAAACTAAATAAACTAAATAAACTTAATAAACTAAATAAACTAAATAAACTTAATAAACTAAATAAACTAAATAAACTTAATAAACTAAATAAACTTAATAAACTAAATAAACTTAATAAACTAAATAAACTAAATAAACTAAATAAACTTAATAAACTAAATAAACTAAATAAACTTAATAAACTAAATAAACTAAATAAACTTAATAAACTAAATAAACTTAATAAACTAAATAAACTTAATAAACTAAATAAACTAAATAAACTAAATAAACTTAATAAACTAAATAAACTAAATAAACTTAATAAACTAAATAAACTAAATAAACTTAATAAACTAAATAAACTAAATAAACTTAATAAACTAAATAAACTAAATAAACTAAATAAACTTAATAAACTAAATAAACTAAATAAACTTAATAAACTAAATAAACTAAATAAACTTAATAAACTAAATAAACTAAATAAACTAAATAAACTTAATAAACTAAATAAACTAAATAAACTTAATAAACTAAATAAACTAAATAAACTTAATAAACTAAATAAACTAAATAAACTTAATAAACTAAATAAACTAAATAAACTTAATAAACTAAATAAACTAAATAAACTAAATAAACTTAATAAACTAAATAAACTAAATAAACTAAATAAACTAAATAAACTTAATAAACTAAATAAACTAAATAAACTTAATAAACTAAATAAACTAAATAAACTTAATAAACTAAATAAACTAAATAAACTAAATAAACTTAATAAACTAAATAAACTTAATAAACTAAATAAACTAAATAAACTAAATAAACTAAATAAACTAAATAAACTAAATAAACTTAATAAACTAAATAAACTAAATAAACTAAATAAACTAAATAAACTTAATAAACTAAATAAACTAAATAAACTTAATAAACTAAATAAACTTAATAAACTAAATAAACTAAATAAACTTAATAAACTAAATAAACTTAATAAACTAAATAAACTAAATAAACTTAATAAACTAAATAAACTAAATAAACTTAATAAACTAAATAAACTAAATAAACTAAATAAACTTAATAAACTAAATAAACTAAATAAACTAAATAAACTTAATAAACTAAATAAACTTAATAAACTAAATAAACTAAATAAACTAAATAAACTTAATAAACTAAATAAACTAAATAAACTAAATAAACTAAATAAACTTAATAAACTAAATAAACTAAATAAACTTAATAAACTAAATAAACTAAATAAACTAAATAAACTTAATAAACTAAATAAACTTAATAAACTAAATAAACTAAATAAACTTAATAAACTAAATAAACTAAATAAACTAAATAAACTTAATAAACTAAATAAACTTAATAAACTTAATAAACTAAATAAACTAAATAAACTTAATAAACTAAATAAACTAAATAAACTTAATAAACTTAATAAACTAAATAAACTAAATAAACTTAATAAACTAAATAAACTTAATAAACTTAATAAACTAAATAAACTAAATAAACTTAATAAACTAAATAAACTAAATAAACTAAATAAACTTAATAAACTTAATAAACTAAATAAACTAAATAAACTAAATAAACTTAATAAACTAAATAAACTTAATAAACTAAATAAACTTAATAAACTAAATAAACTAAATAAACTAAATAAACTAAATAAACTTAATAAACTAAATAAACTAAATAAACTAAATAAACTAAATAAACTAAATAAACTTAATAAACTAAATAAACAGAAAATAACTCTTATTTAACTCTAACAATCTTTGTCTGAATAATACAAACATTTAGAAATACAGATTCTAAAAATAGGACTTCTACACAACTTTTTCACGGCTTCCTAATTCATGCATTTGTTTTTGCGTACCTGTCCCCACGGCGTGAGGGGGGTCCGGGAAGACCGGGG
This sequence comes from Lophius americanus, assembly GCA_037951165.1. Lineage (NCBI taxonomy): Eukaryota > Metazoa > Chordata > Actinopteri > Lophiiformes > Lophiidae > Lophius > Lophius americanus. The sequence continues at coordinate 125,245 of JBBDHG010000415.1, forward strand.
CGGGGGGGCTGACTTTTATTGTGGAGGGGAAAGGTGTTGTGTTTGGGAGCTGAAGGAGAACAGGAGAATGTGATTAATCAGTCTTAATTATGGGGATTAACTTTTGTGAGTACGCTCAATGTTATAAGAGGGGGGTGATAAATCTCACCTTCATCCTGTGGCTGCTGAGGAACAAGAGGTCAGAGGTCAAAGGTCAGAGTTTATTCTACACAACATAGACATTACTAGAACATTCTGTCAGAAGTGTACCTCTCTCCTCACGTCCAACCTGTGGAAAAATAACCGTACAAAAACGTTAGATAACTTGAAAAGGCAGTTTGATCGTGTTCTAACTGTTTAATCAATAAGAATGGATTCTAAAACAAAATTGGTGGGACCCTTCTTTAGAATATTTAAATGGCTTGTATGTAGTTGACTAATTAAGTGGTAAACACTTCACAAATCATTAATAAACTGTTATAACTCATTATATATAAAGGCTATCAGAGACCTGCCAAATAGTGAGCCCACTTCTCTGTACTGCTGACTTGATCTTGCCAAATAGTGACCCACTGATAAATTAATAGATATATTATACGTTGTTACAAATGTTAATAAATGACTTGTGAAGTGTTTAAAACCTAATTCATAAACCATTTATACATCTTTAATGTAAAGTGGTACCAAAACATCTAACGGTGGATCTCAAGTCGTGAACTGACTGGATGAAGATTAAATTCCTTTTGAAGCCTTTCCTTTGACAAATGAGATGCGGGTGCCGACCTGTTGGGGGGGATTCTGGCCGAGGAGTTGCTCCTGTTGATGGAGGTGGAGCATTGAGGAGGAACAGGAGGTTTGCACCAGGAGGGAGGATCAAGGTCTTCTGGTTGAGTCCTGAACACACAAACAGAAAGAATGCAGAAATCCTGAGGGTTAAAGGTCATAGTGGTGAAGAGCTGAGATCTGGAGGAAGAGATCATTCCAGAGTTTAGGCGAAGGTCCAGTCAGATCCAAGAACTACAGGAAGCTGGTAGACAGCGCTGTCAGGTGAGTCAGCACCAGTGGGTTCCGTTATTTGAATACAGTCAACAACATTTTGTGATGACTCAAAGCTGACTGGTGGTTGGTGTTTGAACTTCCTGTCTGGAACCCAGAGTGGACCCAAGAACCTGGCCAGTCACAACATCCAACCAGCTGGACGAGTTCAGCCTAGAGGTGATACTTACTTCCAAGGATGTGTGACCATCTGTGAAACAGAGATCGTCAAATTTCAAAAGGATGATGTCATCATTTCCGCTGTTAGCCAACTTCCTTTCAAAATAAAAGCATACCTTCGCTGCGGTGTTATGAGGTCCTGTGAGGAAACGACAAATAAATGAAACATTTGTTTACAATCATTATAAATGTATAATCCATCACGATTAAAAACATTTGAACAGGTTTTTGTACATTTTATTTATTTATATTATTTGTAATTCTGGCCTTTTGAATGACGTCAGGTTAATTATGGGAACAGAAAAAAGAGGAAGTTGATTCAAAAATGATTCAATTTATCATAATCCCCCCCCCCCCCCCCCGGCATATTAGACTCCATTAACTGAATTGTGAAACCAAAAATTTAAATGTGACAATTGTTAAGATATTCAATTAATAAATGGAATAAAAATGTATTAAATCCAGTTGTTGTTGTTTTTTCATGGCGAGGACATGAAAGGGTTAACGGGTGTATAACTGTTTCAAACGCTGACCTCTGATAGGAGACGAGGTTTTCGTATCTTTGCCCGGTTTGTTGCAACGAAAGATCTGAGGAGGCCCTGGAGGAACTGAACACAGCAGAGTCACATGTTTAATGATGTCATCAGTTTTTACAACCTTAAGACGGGAAAAGCCTGAAAACGATGATTAAACATCAACGATGGAACGTCGTCCGGAGCTCATTGTGAGTTTTTACCGTCGCCCTCCGTAGAAAAAACATCTACTCACGTCTTCCTGGAGGTCTTCCTCCAGAATGTGGGGAGGGATCTCTGTGAGAGAGGGAGGAGTCTCGTGGCTGGAGGTGGCGGTTAGAGGTTTGGTTTAGTGAAGGGTTAATGAATACATATAAATAAATATAGTATATATATATATATATATATATATATATAGTATATATAGTATATATATATGTTATATTATTTTTACAAAATACAATATATACAATATAATATTTAAATATTTATACCATATACATTTATAATATAATAAATAAATAAATCTCATAAAAAAGGATTTAATCAAGAAGAAAATAAACAATTATTAATTAAGAAAGAAAGAGAAGGGGTGGGATTATATATATATAATCTTCTTCCCACTACTCTTCGGACACACGAAACAAAAAGACCCTCACAGTCGTTTGATTTTTTATTTATTATTATTATTATTATCATTATAATTATGAATATATAATTATTTCTTTATTTTGGTTATGTACTGGGCTATATATATAATAATGACTGACGGCACAAACTCACCAGCCGTGCTTGGGGGACAGACGGTGTGGCGACCGGGGGGCGGGGACAAACAGCAGGGGGCGGGCCTCTGTCTGACCCATGGTTATCCATCTTATCTATAAACACAAACATGAAAATTATTCAACGCCACTTATTTATTTGGTTGGTTCCAAAATAAACTACATATATATGTATATATGTAATATATACATATATAATACATATATAATACATATATATGTATACATTACATATATATATATATATTACATATATACATATATAATATATATATATGTATACATTACATATATATATATATATATTACATATATACATATATAATATATATATATGTATACATTACATATTTATGTATATATTACATATATACGTATATATTACATATATATGTATACATTACATATTTATGTATATATTACATATATATGAATATATATATACATATTATCTACATGTGTATGTGTATATCTTCAGGTATCTGTACATGTAGAATGACGGCGTCTGTGTACCGATGTAATCACTGTCCCCGATGGACAGGGGGGGGCACAGTTTGTGCATCAGGTCCTCTGGAGGTTCAGATGGTGGGGGTTCGTAATCGTTGCCCCCCTCCAGGTCTTCAGTCGGCGACTCATAATCTCCCACGCTGCCCTCCTCTTCACCGCTGTACGGACTCTCATAGTCGTCATCGTCAAACTCTTCATCGTCCTGTTGGAGCAGTGGAGATACTGAGTGGGTGATGGACCCCCCCCTCCCCGTAAATAATCCACAGCAGGTAGTCATCTGTCAATCAAAACAAAACTGACGGAAAGAATTCTAATGATCAGAGAACAGATGAACGTACAAACTCGTCTTCACCCCAGCCCTGAGCATCAGCCGCCACGTCTGCAGGAAGGAGGAAACACGCTAGTAACTCCTGTGAAAATACTTCAATAAAACACTTTAACACGGGAGATAAAATACTTCAATACACCCGAGATAAAATACTTTAATACACGGTAGTCCTTAATCATAGTTTTTACGAATACTGTGGTAAATGAACGTATTAATGTTTTTACAATACTGCAGTAAATGTAGGTATAAATGTTTTTTCAAATACTGCAGTAAATGTACGTATAAATAGTTTTACAAATATAGTAGTAAATGTACGTATAAATGTTTTTTCAAATACTGCAGTAAATGTACGTATAAATGTTTTTACAAATATAGCAGTAAATGTACGTATAAATGTTTTTACAAATACTGCAGTAAATGTACGTATAAATAGTTTTACAAATATAGCAGTAAATGTACGTATAAATGTTTTTACAAATATAGCAGTAAATGTACGTATAAATGTTTTTACAAATACTGCAGTAAATGTACGTATAAATGTTTTTCAAATACTGCAGTAAATGTACGTATAAATGTTTTTACAAATACTGCAGTAAATGTACGTATAAATGTTTTTACAAATACTGCAGTAATGCTTCAGATTTAAGATAAACGTAAAAACCTCATGTATGACTCATAAAACAACATGTCATCTAAGATGAAAAAACTGAATATAAAGTTATATTAATAATATTAAGTATTTGCTATAGTAATAGAAATATGAAATAGTTCCTGAATTTAAAAATGTCAACTAAGCTAATATCCAAAAGTACAAAAGGATGTGACTTTAATTATTAAGAGCCACTTTAAAAATACAGCATGACATAATAAACTATAAAGTGGAACAACAAAGTTTGTACTATGTATTCATGAATACACAAATACTAATATTCATGTATTCATGAATACACGAATACTAAATGTGGATCTAATTTGCATAAATGATTAAGAGATGAAAATAAATTATTAACAACGTTTAAAAACAAAATCATCAGTCATCACTTTTTTTCATCCTTTGATCTGACGGGTTTGTACCTGTTTCCGGGTATTTAGAAGGTCTGTGACGGACAGGAAGACAGACGGTCAGAAAAAATGTTATTTGACCTGAACCCATGTTTGTAAAGAACAACAACAACAACAATAATTATAATATAATGAAAATGAGCTAAAGATAGGTACTTTTTGGAAATATACTTTTTCCTGAAAATGCCCGGTCCCTCCTTTTTGTTCATCTCGGCGCTGATCTTGGAAATCAACCTGTATAACGAAAATGTAAACGTGTAGAAATATGAATATCTAAAAGTTAGAGGATAGGAAGAGATCTGAAACTAAAGAGTGTCACGTCGTTCTCTAGCAGCTCACGTATTCATAAAAACCTTTGCTACTTCCTGCTTCACTACTGCTGCTAAACCTTTCATACAGAGCATTCCGCTGAAGGTCACAGCTGAAGGTCATGCTAAAGGTCACAGCCAAAGGTCACCGCTGAAGCGTATCCATCAGTTAATAAACAGTCTAATGTTGCACTTATAACCTTGACGTTTTAAGTAGGTTTGTTATTTCAGCTGGTGTTCACGCGGAGAATTACCCAGCATGCATCTTTCCTACTCATCTATCAGCCAAAGGAAACGAGCGTTCTGATCAAATAAATGATTTATGTGTCATGAAGAATCAAAGGTGCTTTTAGCTTCTGGACTCTTAGTTCTGGACTGAGACCAGCTGGGACAGGAAGGTGGGCGGGACTAACTACGACTAATCATGTCTCCGTCTCCGCCTTCAGTCCGTCTCAATCCATTCTGACGTGAAACATCAGCTGTGTGGAGATGAGTCAGAACCGCTCTGTCAGAACCGCTCTGTCAGAACCGCTCTGTCAGAACCGCTCTGTCAGAACTCACGGAGCTTGAAGTCGTGGAAACTTCTCCAGGTCGGTATTCGTCAGATTCTGTGAGAAGAGATGAAACAGTTCAGCATTAGATCTGGGATCAGTTCAGACCGGGATGAGACCCAACAACCTCCTGCTCTCCTTCCATCACCTCCTTTCCCTTCTCTCCTTCCCTACATCCTCGTTCTGAACTCACCACAAATCTGGACCCGCTGATGGAGTTCTTCAGAACGGTTTTATCGCAGCCGAGCAGATTCTTCTGCACAAAACATCAGAGACATGAAGATGTGGTCAGTGAGGGTGGAGGGGGCGGAGTCAAACCCTCAACCTTCAGCGCCTTGACATGGTCTTGTTAAGGATGGACTCAAGCAGCTTCATCTGGAAACTTTCTCCGTTATGTAGTCCTAAACTTTATTCACCATTCTGTTCCCCATGTCCTCTCTCACACCAACCAACTGCATGTCCTCTCTCACCACATCCACAAACCTCACCTTTGCTCCTCCCCTTCTCCTCCTGCCTGCAGCTCCATCTCCAGTAGATAGTGGATCTACTGGAGTCAGAACCATCTCAGTCTGTCCTCTCTGACTTTGTCTCCAGGACGTCTCACCTGGACTGTCCCTCTGATGTCTCCTTTCTAATCCTGTCCTTCCTCTCACTCCCAGAGAACATCTGAACATCTTCAGCTCTGCCTCCTGTCTTCTGCTCAGAACCACCGTCTCTAAACCATCCAGCAGAACTGCTCTCACCTCCATCTTGGAAACCTTTCTCTTCACTCCTGCTGCTCCTCTTCTGTCACAGATAACTCCTCACACTCTTCTCCACCCACTCCACCCAGCCTGCACTCAATCCTTCACCTCTTCTCCGAACTCCCCATTATTCTGAACAGTTGAGCCAAAGTCCTTATAATCCTGCATCTCCTCCACCTCTACTCCTCCACCCTCACCTCCTCCTGCCTCCCTTTCAGTCACACACATGTATTCTGTCTTCATTCCTCTTCTCTCCAGCCTTTACCTCCACCTCTCCAGGTTCTCCTCCACCTGCTCCCTGCTCTCACTACAGATCACAATGTCCTCCACCCACATCATAGTCCATGGAGACTCCTGCTGACCTCCTCCTTCAGTCTGTCCATCACCACAGCAAACAAGAAGGAGCTCAGAGCCCATCCTTGCTGCAGTCCCACCTCCACCTCACTGCTGTAGTACATATTCTGTACTTTACTCCAGGAACATTATGTACATTATATACGTTTAACTCCTGGAGGTACATTGAGCTGATTATCAGGAGAAAATCAGAGTTTTTGTGTATTTTTAGATTTTATAGTGACAAAATGTTGATAACAGGAGTTTGAGAAGAGAACCAGAACCAGAACCAGAACCAGAAACTGAACCAGGACCCAGATCTGGTCAAAGGTCCAGACTCAAACAAAAAACTTGATGAAATCGGTGACACGTTTTTGACAGACCTCGCAGAGATCTGACAAACAAACAAACAAACAAACAAACAAACACAACTGATTGTAAACATCTCCTTCAGATCCTGTTTGGTAAGTGAGCAGAGATATCTTCCCCCATGTTGGGTTCTGGAGCTCTGGTAGAGGTCGGGTGTGTCAGGACTGACGGTCCCGACAGGAAAAAGTCCACTGCTGTGACGGTGGAATGAAAGGGTGAATGTTTGTAACACAAACATTCACATTCACTGTCAGTTAAACGAGCCCAGAGGAAGACAGAAAAGACGAAGAAGACATGGTGGACGGATTCTCACCCTTCTCAGGTAGTCTGCCAGCTGCTGTGGGCTCCAACCCATCACCTCAGACCTGAACGGGACTCGATCAGAGCTCATCCTGAGTCTTCCTCGCCTCTCAAAGGCACCAAGTCTGTCTGGAAAATCAAGATCTCCTGCTCTGAAGAGAAAAGATCTCCATCAGAGTTTCAGCTTCGCTTTCCCCCGGTTGGACGACCACCGCTCGGTTCTGATTGACAGGCTCGTCCCGCTCAGATCAGCCTGTGGAAATTTAGAACCAAACTACTTCTAAAGACTCCGAGAAGATAAAAGAACTGCCTACAGTCATCAGGAAGTTTGACTTCCTAAAATCAACTCACCACTTTGTTCCTATCTCAGAGTTTTTACTGGCAAAGGAACCGACGAGCGACTGAGGAACCAAAATGGCTTCCTTCTGTCTTTCACTCTCTCTATCTCCTTACCTCCGTTTCTTCAATTCTCTCTCTCTTTTAGAGGAAGTGAGTATGCAACGAAAAAGGAGGGGAACGGGGGCTTGAAGGCAGAACACTCCTCCGCCCGTCAGACCACAGAGCGGAACACAGGCTGCAGTTGCACCCACTCGCTGCAGCTCGCCGTCAAACACGCCACGCCGCCAGGAAACAACAGCGACAGCGATACCGGACCTGTTCTAGTTCAGTCGGATCCGCTGGTCCAGGATCCTTAGTTTTAGAGCGTTTCTCGGATCATTCAGGACTGGGAGGTAAACTACGACCACGACAGCAAGGCTGTAGGCCCTAAAGCCCCCAATCCCCTGCATTGTACCAGCAATGAACGCCTCGCAATAAATGAGACTCATTAATGATCATCAAACAGTCTGTAGAGACTCTGTAGTCTGTTCTAGGATCAGATCCCACAGTGACTCAACCTAACTATTTCTATGACGTCATCAGTCTGTTCTGGGATCAGATCCCACAGTGACTCAACCTGACTATTTCTATGACGTCATCAGTCTGTTCTGGGATCAGATCCCACAGTGACTCAACCTGACTATTTCTATGACGTCATCAGTCTGTTCTAGGATCAGATCCCACAGTGACTCAACCTAACTATTTCTATGACGTCATCAGTCTGTTCTGGGATCAGATCCCACAGTGACTCAACCTAACTATTTCTATGACGTCATCAGTCTGTTCTGGGATCAGATCCCACAGTGACTCGATGATGAAGATGAACACAGTTATCTAGTTCTACTAGTTCTATGTATTTTGAGAGTGTAATACGATACATACTAGATAAACCTCCTCCGTCGAGTCATCGTCACATCATTTACACTAAATCAGACCAACAGTTGAGAAATATTGGCCCGAAAACTTCTGAACTCTGCCAACTAACCTTTTAGCCCCCAGAATCACTCCAGTTCTTCCTCACACTAAAGTCTACGGGGGTGTAAAGTTTGAAAATGATCCATGATATAGTTTTTGAGTTGTGTATTATAAACAGTTTCATCTCCCGCGTGCCATTCAGCAAAACTGGGCCGGATCCTGTAGGTTCCCCGGGGTCCAGATGTCAGCAGGACCGTAAACATCTCATCCCTCGGCTCGGCCCGCGATCTTCGTCAGACGAGCTTATGACAGAAGAGTTTGGACAAACTCCTTGGCCATCTATTCATGATGATGTCACTGGAAGGCCGGCTAACGTTTCTCGGTCCAGGAGACATCAGAACCGGAAAAAAGAACGACTTATGACTTATGATGGACTTGTGGTATTGACCCGTCATACGAGGGGGTCCATACCTTCTCACTCACTGGACTTCTCTGCTCACGTCTACAGCGGACCTTTCCAAAAAGGATGGACTTTTATGTCCTTCTTTCGGTCCGGTTTGGACCGGTCTCCATCTCCCAGAGGTACCGATGAGAATTCTGAAACATTGTTTTGCTGTGGCGCTCCAGGAATGTTCTGAAGTTCTGATCACCACTGGACTGGACTGGATAGAGATGAGTGAAGTTGAATATGTGGTGGACTGTTCCTTTAGCCTTCAGACATTTATGTCTTCTTCATCTGTTCAGCTCCTCCTCCTCCTCCTCCTCCTCCTCTGCCGCTTCGCAGCTATTTTAGTGAATCTTTTTTAAGAGTGTCAGAGGAAAAAAGTCCTCCGTGGATGTGAGGTCACATGACCGCGAGCTGCTGAGCCACAGACAGCAGAACCATGAGAGGTCCAGAGGAGGAACATCTCAGCCCACAGGTGAATCCCCACATTCAGTCAGCACAGGTGCATTCTGGGAGTCACCTCAAAGCTCACCGCTTTACCTGAACTACGTTTACTTCAAGTACCGTAAATGTGAGTCAGAGCGGCGAACACCTGCCGCAGGTAAATACCTTCAACTGCTTCATACATCTTCTCCTCTCATCCCCATTGGGTTGGTTCCAGAACATCAGGCACTGAGGCCTTCAGGGTCTCCTCAGTAGAAGTTACAGAATATTCTCTGGTGGTTCAGTCCCATCAGGATCCACAAACTTCCTCTTCTTCTTCCTGCTGATCAAACTTCTGCATCTTCACCAACTTCCTGTAGAAGAGAAGGAACGCCTCCGTCTCCTAAATATAGTTTTATTAATGGTGTTATTCTTTTAGTCCTGAAGAAATAAACACTTGAAATGAGGGAAAAGAAAAATCCATCAGAGTCCATCCCCCAAACCCCCCGACCCCCTGCATTGTACAATCCCTCTGATGGAATCACCGGATTCAAAGTGGTTCAGTTAAAAAAAGAGTTTTTGTAAGAATAATAATAAAAAGAGAACCGCCCCTAATGAGTAAGATATGCATCAAACCTGGACTGGATCAGAACCAACAGTAGAGAAAGTATGGCCCAAAACATTTAGCATAAAGCTCCTCGATTAATGGACCTTTCCCAAAATCGACCCAGTTCTTCCTCACGCGTAGGTTTCTGTGTGTGTGAAGTTTGAAAATGATCCATGAAACAGTTTTTGCCCTTTGAGGGTTTAATAATGTCAGACGTGTTCCATCTGGTGGATTGAGTCGGTTCTGAATCCCCAATCCTTTTCATTTAAGGAGACATGGTTCTGGGTTCTTTTGGGTTAAGAAGGTATAAAGGGGGAAAAAATTAAATATTCCAACAAATGGAAAAAAGAAAGAAAAGAATTCTTAAACACAGAAAATTTCCAAACTTTGAAAAAGCAACTTTGTTTCCATGGAAATGGAGAAAACACAAATGACAGAAGTTCCTAGATCCAGTCTGAGTGGCGGCACCACTTCAGTACTCTGTTTTGGTGCTGCTCAAAGGTTAATGAAATTTACTGAATAGAGTCGTAAATTTTCTCCTAAGGAACAAAAGTCCGAACTTTAGCACAGACATGCAAAAGAGTAAAAATGTCAAAAACCCCTCCAGAGGGAAAAGACCCGCCTCCCTACACGGACCCTGGGTTCCGATGGTTTCATCAGAAAGAATCTAATAGGTCCAATTCTTTTACTCGACTCTCCTCACTGCGTTTGTGGTACGGGGCACAAAAAAAGAAAGAAAGGAGACTAGCGGTGCGTTCAAAGACACCTTCCAACCATGGGATAATCCATCATCCGAAGTAAACATCAAAGTGGAGCTGATTATGAAACCAGTAGACTAGACAAGAAACCCAAACGGGCTTCAGATTGGGACGTGGCCCGTCTCCTCCTCTCATCACAGTGAGGAGATGAAGGTTCTTTATCCTCTACCTGACGTCACAGGCGGACCGGACTCATGGAGGCGGGTACCGACGAGGTTCTAACGCTACACCTGCTGCCGGGTCACTGCTGCCCGCCGGCATCTTCTCCATGATGCATTCACTGACACAAACAGGAGTGGTAAAAAGGAAAAACGTGTTTATTACATCAAACTGATACAAGAAAAGGTGAGGAGTGACCGACAGGAAGGGAGCCTCTTCATCGTCATGCAGACACGGACTTTTAACGACCTCCGTATGATTCAGCCTCCTGGTTCTGGTCCTGGTGCTGGTCATCGTATCGGAGGAACAGAGTCCTTAATCTGTGTCCTTAATCTTTAAAAAAAAAAAAATCAAACTGTGTCTTGTTAAAATATATTTGAGTATGACGAGTGATGAAGACGAGCAGAAGCAGCTCCTGGTCTTGATCCGTTCCGTTTGTCGGATCCAAAGTCGACTTCTTACCAAACAGAAGGAAACCTCTCCTGATTTTGGTCACATGTCCATCAAACAAAACTAACAGATGTACTTCCTGTCTCACCTGTAACCAGGTGTGTTTCTTTAAAACAAACATTGAGGGCGACTTCAGACTGGAGAGAGAGAGACGGATCACGCTAAAAAATAAGAGCCTGGTTATCCATAGAGAGGAAGGAGAACAGTCTGATCCAGGCTACAGCAGGACTCCTCCTCCTTCCTGTCTTAAGTCTCGCTCTGGTCTCCAGCAGACCCAGGGGGTGGAGCTAAAGACCGGCTTCCTGTCGCGGTGCACTGTGGTCCTTGAGGTCGAGCGGAGCATCAGTGACTCTTCTTGGAAGAGCCAAAGCCTGAGAAACCCATCACAGCCGCCATTTCATCGTCTTCCTCAAAGTCCACGTCATCCTCCGCCCGCCGCTTCCTCTCCTTCTGCTTCTCCTTCTTGTACGCCTTCGCCTTCTCCTCCTGACAACAACAGGAAACGTTTCAGAAGAACAGCTTCGTCTGGTCAGCACAGAAACACAGTTCACTCCTGACAGCTGATGATCCTTCAGACACTTCATGCATCCTGTTTCTTCACGGGGAGAAAATCATCCACTTATAATAAACCCATTATGAAACAGAATCTATGATTGACAGGTTTGAGGTGGTCTTTGGAATAACCTAGAGGGGATTAGATTTTGATGATGTTACATTTAGGAAGAAATAAACTAAGTCGGTTGGAAAAGTGACGTCCCCATGTGTTCTTTTAATGTTCCTTTGGGGCTGGAGCTGGTTCCTCAGTGGGCTCAACAGAGACACTGAAGTGATAGGCGCAGGAGACGAGCGGCTACAGAGTCTTTGAAGTTTTTAATTTATCTTTATATAGATCTTGGAGAAGGGACTCTTTACTTCTCTCTATATTTACTTACACTTCATGACGATAGTTAAATGTTATAGATGTGTTTACACACACATATACACACATCTATATACACACATATATATATATAAATATATATATGCATAAATGTTGAAAACAACACAGTCCCTGTAGCGACGTCACTTCCTGTCGCGCCCACACCCTCCTCACCTCCTCCCGCAGCTCCTTCATGCGCTCCTCAAAGTCGTATTCTTTCTGCTTCTCTTCCATCTTCTTCTTATTCACCTCAAAGCGTTTCTTCACCTGGTCCAGAGAGGAGCGCTCCACCCGCATGGACATCCCCAGGTTCCTCTGGTCTGCTCACACACACACACACACACACACACACACACACACACACACGCACACACACACACACACACACACACACACAACACACACAGACACAGAGACACACACACAGAAACACACACACACACAGAGACACATACACACACAGACAGACAGACACACACACACACACAGAGAGACACATACACACACACACACACATATATACACAGACACAAACACATACACACAGACAGAAACACATACACACACACACACACACACACAGAAACACACACACATACACAGAGACACATACACACACAGACACACACACACACACACACACACACACACAGAAACACACACACACATACAGACACAAAAACCAACACACATACACACAGACATACAGACATACACACAGAGAGACACACAAACATACACACAGAGACACACACACACACACACACACACACACACACACAGAGTCAAACATGTCATCTGTGAACTGGTTTGAACCGGTTCATGGCTTCATCCCCGTCGCTGATGTGAACTCACGTTTCTTTCCGTTGATGTGATCCAGGAAGTTGATGGAGTCTTTCACGACGCAGTCACAGACGTTACAGTAGTAACTGCAGACGAAGCAGACGGACAGTTACAGACGTTACAGAAGTAACTGCAGACGAAGCAGACGGACAGTTACAGACGTTACAGTAGTAACTGCAGACGAAGCAGACGGACAGTTACAGACGTTACAGAAGTAACTGCAGACGAAGCAGACGGACAGTTACAGACGTTACAGTAGTAACTGCAGACGAAGCAGACGGACAGTTACAGACGTTACAGTAGTAACTGCAGACGAAGCAGACGGACAGTTACAGACGTTACAGAAGTAACTGCAGACGAAGCAGACGGACAGTTACAGACGTTACAGTAGTAACTGCAGACGAAGCAGACGGACAGTTACAGATGTTACAGTAGTAACTGCAGATGAAGCAGACGGACAGTTACAGACGTTACAGTAGTAACTGCAGACGAAGCAGACGGACAGTTACAGACGTTACTTCTGTCGTTGTCTTTCATGGGTTTCACATCAGACTGATTTTTATCCTCACATCCAGCATTCATTCTCTCACAGCTGACCCCACCACCTCCTGAAGGAAACACCTGCACCCCCCCCCTATATGTTTCGATGTGTTTAATCTATATGTATCTATGTTTTTAATCTATATGTATCTATGTGTTTAATCTATATGTATATATGAATTTAGTCTATATGTTTATATGAATTTAATCTATATGTTTATATGTATATAATCTATATGTTTATATGTATTTAATCTATATGTATCTATGTGTTTAATCTATATGTTTATATGTATATAATCTGTATGTTTATATGTATTTAAAGGTCAGCAAAGGAGGAATGACGGCGTTCTTCGTACCCGCCCATCTCCGCCTGAGGAGTGGTTTTCGTGATGACGATGGTCTTCCCCAGTTTGGACTCCAAATCCACTTTGTAGTCTCGGTGTCGCAGGAGGTCCCGCTTGACCGGCGGCGCCGTTTTCCCTGAGAGAAGAAATCGTCTGTCAGTCAACAGTGAAACCAGAGACCGTAAAGTGAATAAAGTCAGATCCAGAAACCATGAAAGGTTTCGGTCTTTTCTCAAAGGTGAGTCTCATTTTGTCTTTTTGAGCGAGTAATCTGATTACAACAGAGGATATATAACGTATAAGAATAAACAGCATCAAATATTTTCTTCACATAAAAAGACATCCTGTCTGATGAAGATCTCCGGGGGTTTCCTGAAGGAACTCTGCATCTCCAAATATCTTCATCTTCTCACCATCTCTCCTCTCCTTGTCCCTCTCCTCAGCCAGCCTCTTCTGGGCCATGTTTTCAAACTCATCTTTGTCCCACTTCCGACGGAAGTCGTTCTTACCGGACTACAGGAGAAGAGGAGAAGTCAGACAAGCTGCATGTTATCATGTTAACTCCAGGCTTTTAAAAACACACTGTTCTGTTTCATGTACATCTGCCTTGGTGGCGTGAGCGGCGAACGCAACCAGAAGGTTCTTGGTTCAGATCCGCCCGGAGACTTTCTTCTGTTGAGATGAAATGTTCTCCCCGTGTCTGCGTGGGTTCCATCCGGATCCTTCGGCTTCTCCCCACAGCATAAAAACATGCTGTCCAGGTGAACTGGTGACTCAGACCTGCCTGTCTCTCTGTGGAACCCGTGATGAACTGGAAACCCGTTCATGGAGTAACCTCACGCCTCCTCCTAATGTCAGCTGGGATAGACTCTAAACTTCCCCGGCCCCTCAAAAAAAATGCAGATAAAGTAAATAAGAATGAATGGACTAATCGTGCTGTTCCTTTTTAAATTTAGATTTTTTTTTTTAATCTTCAGCTGCTTTCTCGTGTTCTTAGAGCCATAAATGAAAATAGAAATCTATGTATAATAGAGTCTTCAGAGATAATGCAGTAGAACTAGTTCTCTCCTTCTGATGAAGCTCTTTATATATATATGCTGGTAAGTTCTTTAGAACTTCCTGCTCAGAAGGCGACCAAAGTTTTCCCTGGTTGCCATGGTGAATCAAAGTATCTGAGCTCCATTGACGATGGCTTCTGATTATCCTCCAGCACCGCTTTAAGTCAGAGTTTGAACAGAATTCAGATCACAAGGCTCGTGGTGGCTGGAGCATATCCCAGCTGACACGCTGAGACAATCATTCACGCTCACCTTCCCTCCTACTGGACATTTACAGTCACCATTTCCCCTCCACTGAATGTTTGTGGGCTGAAGGATGAAACAATGACAGCGGTACATTCTTCACTGTTTTACAGAAGTCTACTTCAGTCGGTTCGTTTTGGATCAAGACTCTTTCATAGAGAGAGAGATATTTTACTGGCTTTGCATATTGCTGTACAGTGAAATTTTGTTTGGGAGCAATCCATAAAACTTGGCAGCAATGCTATGAATGAACAAATATGAATAAATAAAGAAATACGTTCTTTCATTGAGGAGGAACCGGCTGTTGTTTATGCGACAGACAGGGTTCTCTTTAAGCGTGGTTATTATGTGTTTCATAAAGAAACATACTAGAACACTGCTCAAAATAATCGCTGAAGTACTAAAATAATGTGATTATTTAATAAACAAATATTTGCCTCGGCAGCTGTTATGGTACGGGAGCTAACGCTAACGGCTAACTGGCATTTGAAACCATTTTAAACTCGTTTAATTAATTTGATTTAAGTTGTGAACATCTTTGCTCGATATAAACACTCAGACTCATACCGCAAACGATTAACAATCATCACTTTTATGTTTTAAAGACTAAAAACGGGCTCAGATCAAGGACTTACCCCACTGCCTGACGCCATCTTGTTTAGTGCGTGACGGAATACGGCTGTCGTAAAAGAGATCGGACACAGCGCCTCCTGCAGGAGCGGAGCGGAAACGCGCTGCTGGAATGACCGGAAGGAACCGCTGATCCCGGAGTCAGTCTTCTGTAATAAAAAGGATGAACAAACAGTGTTGATATACAATATTGCGTCATAGAAAGTAAAACATCAGAGGGAAAGTCCAGGTTAGACGTCCTGGAGACAAAGTCAGAGAGGACAGACTGAGATGGTTCTGACCCGTGAATATGAGGAGGGATAGTGGATCTACTGCTAGAAGGATGCTGGAGATGGAGCTGCAGGCAGGAGGAGGAGGGGAGGAGCAAAGAGGAGGGTTTGTATAGGTGGTGAGAGAGGACATGCAGTTGGTTGGTGTGACAGAGGAAGATGCAGAGGACAGGGGGAGATGAAGACAGATGATCTGCTGAGGAGACGCCTGAAGGGAACAGAACAAATAAGAAGACGAAAATGTGTGTAAAGGAGTCTGGAGATGAATATAAAAATGTATTAAAAAACAGTTTTCATCCTCATCATATCATCTTTCGGGATTTATGTTTGCATTTCTTGTAAGATAATAAGTATTTGAAACAAAAAAGGCGTAAAAAGTTTAACTTGGATTCTCAAATGTTCCTTCAATCTAGTAAATATCATAATTAAGATAATTAAAAACTAAAAAGATACACGTTTCATAATTTCTTGTCCAACGCGGTTTACAAAAAGTGTGACATTAACCAACACAACTATAGGTTGAAAATGAAAATAAAAAAATTGAATTTCTGACTGGATAATGGCACTACTCAACTATATAAAAGATACATGAATAAGTTTTATTATTATTTTTATCATCATTATTTTATTTTTTGTTATTATCAGTATTATTATTTTTATTATTATTATTTTATTTATTAGTATTATTTTTATCAATTTTTATTTTACTAATATTATTTAATTACTATTATCATTATTTTATTTATTAGTATTATTTATTTATATATTTTTATTTAATTATCATCATTATTATTATTAATATTATTACTATTATAATTATTATCCTAACTCTTTTCTAAATGGTAAAACATTAGACGATAATGTAATGGAATATTAGTAACATTTATTTATTTTAAGTCGTTTTGTCATAAAAGTGTTTTCCTCTGTTTTCCTTTAAGCGGCGCCTGTAACGCGGTACTTCCGCCGGCAGGTGGCGGTGAAGCTTCTGCAGACTCTTTGTAACCTCTACAGAGGAAGACACGCGAGTAATATTTAACAGATAAACTGATTATCAAATAGTGACTTTGATTGAAATTAACATTTTTAATGTTCGTAGAAGGCGGCGTGATTAATAATTGATGAACGAACAAACCTGTCTGACGTCATACTTGGCCTCCAGAACGTATATTGGATAGGGCTTGAAATGACGGGGTGAGTAGATAGGTGAGGTTGGGATCAGCAGGCCCCGCCCACCATCACCAGGTGCGGCTCATTAAAAGCTGTGATTGCAGGACAATGGCGTCTGTCTGTCTGAGGGAGAAGGCGCCATATTCAAACCGCAAAAATGTCAAGCAGTGGCGTGGAAACAGCTCAGAGCCCGCTGCTCTCCAACAGGTAACAGCCGTTACAGGTAGACCGCACTCACCTGAGCCCGGGAAAGCTTCAGGCGTTAAACCATGTATGTCATTTCCTTTGGAAATAAGATACTTTTAAAGTTGTTCCAGGGTCTGTTTGACTTTATTTAAAAAATCTGAGTTAGTCCAGATTCTCAAATGCAGAATAAACGTTTTAATATATTACTTTGAGTCTTTTTGAGGCGTGACCGCGTCTTCACAAACTTTACAGGCAGCAGAAGATCAATCTGTCCGTTTAATCCGTTAAAGGCTCGTTTAAAACACCGTTAACGGTAAGTAAACCTGAGTTTCCGGCGGCTGATTTTCACAATAAAAGCAAATCAGTTTAATATAAAGCGTAACGGAAACCCTGAGATAGATTCTTATCTTTACTCCTAAATCATTTTTGCTCAACTCTATAATCCACCGTAGCGCTGCTCTGGATCATGTGGTTGTGTCCAAACCGACCCTGTCCAAACGGTTCTGGACAGATGTAGTCCAGAACCGTCCCTCAGTGTTTTTTTGTATTGTACTCGATTAATCTAACTTTGTCGATTGAAACTTATCATTAAATCATATTTCAACTTTTATACCTACATTCAAGTGTGAGGAAGAACTGGAGTGATTCTGGGGAAGTTGTATAGATCCACCACTAGAGGGAGCTTTATACCCAAAAGTTTTCGGGCCATAATTTCTCAGCTGTTGGTCCAATTTAGTTTAAATTTGGTGCTGCTTTTAATTTGAGTTCAATCGGGGGGATTGCTTGTACAATGCAGGGGATTGGGAGCTTTTCAGGGCTGTTCCCTTGCTGTCAGGGAGTTTTTATTTCTCGATCAGAAACTGGATAAGTTTGAATAGTTTAACGGACACGGATCAGAAGGTCTCTGCTGTCGTTTTTAACGTTTGAAGTCGTTCTAACTACTTTATGCTGACGGGTATTTAAATCTCTAAAATCGCGGCGTCACTTCGGAACCAGGCGTCTAGAGTCAACGCCTCGTAACATCGGGACATTTTAACTCTAATCGAAGATGATTGATCTTAGTTTCTCAACCAACTAAAGAACTTCTTTCAGGTCGTCACAAACATTCTAACTGGGCTGTTTGGAGACGGATGTTTTCAGACAGGAAGTGGATGAAAGGGTGAAAGTAAAGTACGAGCACTCCGCTGTACTTAATGTGGATGGTTAGAATTCAGACTGGTTATTGCATGAATCCTTTAATCATCTAATATTTAATGAATGTCACCGTTCCAGTGGTCGTAGTATTGAGGCGTAAAAACCAGGGTTTTATTTTTTAGGTAAACAGAATATTAAATGCTTTATAAAGTTCTACACGAACCGCGGCGAGGCGAATAAATGAACTCAAACAGAAAACTGTAGAGTCATGTAGGAAACGTAGAGCGGCGACTTATCGAACAGGAAAGGATCAGAGCGTGGGGATTTGTTCTCTTCTGTTCCAGGACTTATTCCTGTGTCCAATCCTAGAAGTCCAAACTGAACGCAGAAAAAGAACATTTACACTTTTTAACAAACGTAAACTATTTGAGTTGTTTTTTTTCCACCACTTCCTGTTTGTGCTGCTGCTCATGAAAGACTTTTACTTCATATTGATTGATTCTTGTTTGTGAAGCAAACGCCGATCCATGAAGGAAACAAAGATTTATTTTTGTTTCTATAGGAATGGAATCATCGGTTCCTTCGCAAATAACTCAAAATCTACTTCATGGATAATTTTCAAATTTTGTCCATACAGTGTGAGGAAGAACTGGATGGATTTTGGGAAAGTTCGGTGAAATATTTCTGACTTTAGGGGGAGCTTCACATCAAAGTTTTCCAGACATAATTTCTCAACCTTTGGACCGATTTCAGTTAAAAATTTGGTTCCACCTTCAAGCCCAGTGGTGTCCCCCAGGGCTCCTTCCTCGGCCCCTTACTCTTTACCGTATTCACGCTGCCTCTGGGTCCCATTATAAACAGGTTGGCACATTTTTTTAATAAGAACTAGAAACTCAAAATGAAGTAGTTGAGCAGGACATTAAAGGGTTTGAACCTAAAATGAAAAAAAAAAAACTAAATATAGTTGACTTAATCTCGCCTGGACCTTCGTCTGTCTTCTTCAAGGCGTCCATTCTTGAGGGTTGTGTCCTCCAATTTTACCCATATTTAAATGTAATGGTTCATATTTGACACTTCTTTCTAAATACTGTGGCCATAACTTCATCAGGGGGATCGCTTGTACAACGCAGGGGGTTGGGGCCTTTCTGTGGGGGATGACATCATGGGTCTGGGTTGGTTCTTCAGGCTTTGAATCGGACGTTCCGTCTGGACAGACTGCTGCCGTAGGTTTGAGACATAACTCAAAGGTGACTTTGTTTGGGGGCGTGTCTCCGCGTCCTCAGCTTCTGTTTCAGCCCCTGGTCGTGTGTTTGTATGAAAGGCTGGTCGGCGGCCGTGTGGAACGGCCTCCCCGAGCCCCTGCTGGCCGCCGCCTCCGGATGCTCCGCCCCCGAGCCGTGGCTCCTCCCTGGCTGCAGCTCCGTCTACGACAGCCTGGTCAGGTGAGAAGCACACCTGGAGACGACGGAACCGCGTTCTCCTTCTTGTCCCCGCCCCCTCGGGTTTAAACCTTTTTTTTTTTTTTTTTTCCTTTTCCTTTTTGTCCACAGCAACGTCTCCCCGATCCCGTCTCCGCCGGCCGCCAGCGGCCCGCGAGGGCGAGACAAAGCCGCCAGCAGTAAATCTCGCAGGTTCAACTTCTTCTTCTGTTGATTCTCAAACGCGAAGCTTGAAATTCATCCAAACGCCAAAATGTTAATCTGGCAGCATCTCATCAAAAACCCTTTGATGTCCTCAAGAGAAAGACGGAGGAAATATTTCCTTACATATTCTGTTAATTTAGGAACTTTTATACTTCAATATCTTAGACGCCCTAAATTTACCTTTTGATTATTTTTGGACACTTTTAAACAGAAAAATATAAATAAGATTAGATCAAACTTCTTTGTTTCTACCAAGTTACCTAATTCTGTTTTTATTTACTTAACCTTTGTTTTACCAGGAGGGTCTCATTGAGACGCGTTACAAACGTATAAAATATAAGAGTAAAAGAATCTACACAGGAATAGTTCTCACATTCTTTCATATGCCAAAAGAAGATTCTAGAAAATCGTAATTCTCGAATACGACTTTCTCAACAGCTGTTTAACGCCTCCTCTTCCTCCTCCTCCTCCTCCTCGGTGTCTCCTTTAACCTGCGGTGTCCCTCAGGGCTCCTTCCCTGGCCCCTTACTGTTTGACACATTCATGCTGCCACTCCGATTATAAACGGGTTCCGTCCCAAACGGTTGACTCAATCCTGACTGGACCTTCGTCTGTCTCCTTCAGGCCGTCCATCCTGGAGCGCTGTATCCTCAAAGTGTCCACCAGCAACGTGGCTGTGGGGACGGACGATCTGGACAGTAAGAGGTCAGTAGTCCCTGAAATCAGCGGTAACAACCGCCTGAAGCACTTTCATCGGTCCAGTTCATTGTTCCGTGGTTCTGGTATGTTCTGATCCGACCTCTCTGGTATGTTCTGATCCGACTGCTCTTTATGCTGGTGTGTTTGATGAACCGAGGCGCTGGAGATACTTCACGTTATTTCATTTTGGGGCTTTTTGCGTCACGAGTTCTCCACCTCAGGTGGAGGTTCCGCTTGGACTCTGACTCTGACCGCTACGTCCCTGCAGGCCGTCCTTCGGTCGCTACCCCCGTCTCCCAGACCCGGCCAACACGGAGACCAACGCTGCAGTTCTGAAGCGCCGGCAAAAACAGATCCAGTATGGAAAGAACACCAGCGGCTACCAGAACTACCTGCTGCAGGTCCCCAGGTGAGAACACACACCCGACCCTGGTCCCAGTCCAATCTGACTCCTCCCCCTCAGTCGCTGCTGAACAGAGGATTTGTCTCCAAAAATGTTATTAAAAGTAATGTCAGCAGTTAAAGTCGGATCCATCCCGCTCCTCAGACACCTGAGGGATCCGAAGGTCCACCCGTCTACTCCCAACAAGTACAGGAAGTACAGCCGGCGCTCCTGGGACATGCAGGTGCGTTTGTGGAGGCGAGCGCTGCACCTCTGGGACCCCCCGACCAGCAGCCAGCCCGATGCTGCCGACACGTCGGACCCCGTGGAACAACTGTAGGTGGAACCGATGCCCCGCAACAAACCGTCACCACATTCTCACGCCTGTCTTCTTCGATGGATGATGGAGGATGGATGGATGGATGATGGATGATGGATGGATGATGGATGAATGATGGATGATTGATGGGCTGTTAAACATCAGGAACATCTTAAACTCACATTCGTATCAACCAACCGAATCTCAGGGATTCACACGACTTCTATTATTTATTTTAAGTGTAAAATTTAATTTCCATTCTTTTTTAACTGCAGGAAACTTTATATTTGTTTTAAGGCTACAGTAATCGGTTATTCAAGTAATCGAGTAGTCCATCGATTATTCTGGAGATTAATGGAATAATGAATAAAAAATATTGAGGGCTTTGCAATAATAACATTCTCAGCAGTTAAAATAAAAATTATATATATTTTTTTTAATCAGATTTATCCTAAGAATCTAATGTTTTCT
The DNA here is from genome assembly GCA_037951165.1 of Lophius americanus. Taxonomy (NCBI): domain Eukaryota; kingdom Metazoa; phylum Chordata; class Actinopteri; order Lophiiformes; family Lophiidae; genus Lophius; species Lophius americanus. The sequence goes on from JBBDHG010000415.1 coordinate 147,219, forward strand.
GGCGCTTTATTATTTGTTCACAGCGACGGTCTATCGCTGATCCAGTCAGTTTTTTCTTGGACGTGTGGTTTAGACTTATTTATTATTTTTGAGTTTGGATTAAAAACAAACTCTATTGGGTCCAAATCTCAATCTGAAAGGTTTTATTTGAGGCCATTTTTTTATTTTTTTGTTTAATGATGCATTTCTTCTGATTTTATTCAGAATAAGGGGATAGACCTTGGAAACCCACTAATGTCTCAGTTTATGGGGGTGCAGAATCCAAGAACTCGGGTCACACATTTATTCACCGACCCCCAGAGTCACTGTCTGTCCGTCAGTCTGTCTGATTTTCTTTTTTGATTTTTGAACCTCAAGTTTGAGGCAGAGTGATCATCTGTTCGTGCTCAAAGATATATTTGTTTTTCTCCAGGGAGAGCCAGCTGGCGAAGATGACCTCTGACCTGTGTGAGGACGGAGAGAACGAGCAGAGAGAGAAGGAGACTCCAGAAGCCTCTAAAGCCTCCTCTGCGTCTCCTCCATCGGCTGAGATGCCAGCGGAGGCGCCTGGATCCTGGAGCAGCCCTCTCTCACCCGTAACTCGCCCTCAGTGCTGAAGCCTGCGATCATTGTGTTGCGTTTGAGTCGCGGCGTTTTAACGTCCAGCGCTTCATCCCTGTCTGTTTTACTCCCATCAGGAGACTGAAGGAAGCGACCGACCTCTTCGTCCTCCTCCTGGCCTCAGCTGCTCCGTCAGGGGTCACCTCAGCGACGACGGCTTCTCCGACTGGTTCCGCTTCCTGCTGGAGGCTGACGACAGCCGAGGTGAGGTCGCGGCTCAGCTGGGGGTCCCCTTTGAAAAACTAGTCCTAGACGCTCGTCACCCACAGCAGGGGTCTCTCCCTGTAAAGACACCAATCCCCTGCGTTGTACAAGCTACCCCCCCTTATTGAACTCCCATTAAATAACCTCAAACTGGTTTTAGTGACTCAACCCAACTGTTTCTATGACGTCATCAGTCTGTTCTAGGATCACATCCCATAATGACTCACTGATGAAGATAAACAGTTAAACTAGTTTTTCTGAGTTCAGGAATAAAGACAGATTTCATGGAGTCGATTCTTAGGAGATAAATTTAGACACAACTCTTCTGATGGTCGGGAAGTTACCGACCAGAACCTGTGTCGGACCCTAAAAACTCCCCCTAGTGGTGGAAATATGCTACTGACCTTTACCTACTGACCTTTACCTACTGACCTTTACCTACTGACCTTTACCTACTGACTTTTACCTACTGACCTTTACCTAACTCTATGAATGACCTTGACTGATGGTACCAGTAGGTATTTGGTTCCGATCCAAATTCGTATTTTCCCGGTTCAAATGTTTGGCTCTTATAAGTCCAGAAGCCTTAGATGGAGGGTCGGTTCCTGTTGGAGCGTGGAGGAAGTCCAACTGCAGAGATGTTCTCCACCTCCTCTGCTGAAGACTCCTTCTCTCGTTCACAGATCTGGCCTCTGATGACCAGCAGGTTCCTGTCTTTTCTGACCAGCACTTATGGAATCCGTACTGATCATCTCTGGTGGCCCACCGGTCCCAAGCCGGGTCAGTCACCCGTCGACGTCTTAACTGCTCACTCCTCATCAAACAAGACGACGTCTTCATCCTCTGGACGTCGTGTCTCACCTCCTGGTCCTCAGAGCGTCAGAGTAACGTGGCTCCCAGAGTCCAGCCTTTTTAAGATGGTCAACGACAGCGGGGATGTGATCGCTCCTCCATCCCACTTCCACCAGCAGCTCGGAGGCAGAGGAAGGGCGGCGCCGCTCCTCGCCATCGGTCCCGGAAATGTGTTTGAGATTTCCCAGCCGGTCTCGAACGCCTCCTTGAGAGAGACAGACGGCCGAACAACGGTTTGCACCTTGTATTTATGTTCACCTCCATCCAGCGGAGAACCTCACCCACTTTCACCGACACGCAGGGAAGAAGCTGCTTCGTTTTAGCGCTCGAGTCACTTTTTGTTGTCTGAGAATCCGTCTAGCGTCACGGCTGTTGTCCACCCTCACCGCCGTGCTCTGCCGTCTGTCCGATCGGGTTCGGCGCCTCCTTCGTGCACTCCATGTTTTTTCTCAAAAACGAACCTTCATAAACGGGCCGAGAAAATGCTGTCGCTTTGTGTTGAGTTTACTTTTACTTTGTGATTTTTCAATTTGTCATTTTGTGCTGCTTGAATGTTGAGCAAAGCTGAAAGATGTGATTAATAAAGATTGTATAAATAAAGTCTTCTAAAGTCAAGAACTGGGTTTTTTTTTAGTTCTGATCTTTCATGGACCCGACCACAGCAGTGGGGCTGAACCCTTGTTCGGTATCGGAACCTATTCTGTTTCCCTAGTAGGGACAAAGTTCTGTAAAGAGATGCTCTGGGTCCAAAGGTTCTGATGGCAGGAGAACACGACAAGCTGCTTGTTGGGTTTCCTTTAAAGTAGAACTTAGAGTCCGGACAGAGAAGAGGTGGAGCCATGATTTGTTTTTGTTTTCCCTAGAGGAAGTACAGGTCCGATGGGACCAGTACTGCTCACTTGTGTTCTGTACAATGGTGACATGAGAAAACACGTCGCAAACAACGGGAGTGTTTACGGAGGACACTTAAAGTTGATGCACCCCCGACACTTTTTATCGCTTCATTTAGCAAATAAAACTGAGAATACAAAAATGTCATGCTATTTCATTGGATGTGCTAGCATCAGAGGCTCCGCCCACTACTTCCTGTTTGTTTTTTTTGTTTTTTTAAGTTGTCTGAAAAAGTAACTACAGCTGTAACGTTTGATGCATGGGAACATGGAAAGGGGAAAAAGAAAAGATGGACCCTAACCCTAACCTCTGAAATCAGATTTTAAGATTTGATGGAAGATCTTTTATTTTCCTGTTTCTTATAAACGTTGAACTTAATAATAATAATAATACATTTAATTTATAATGCACTTAAGGCCAGATAGCACAGGTATTTATTTGATTCATTTAGTTTGTTCTTTGCCTCTTACTGGTTTGTTTCTTTAGCTGCTTGTTGACACTTTGAAAACAAAAAACCCTGAATTAAGATAATGGAGGAAATCTTTATTACTGCGGAAAAATACTTCTTAGGTTTGTTATTAGATAAATGTAACATCTTTGTGTATCCACTTTAACATGTAAATCAAAACATGTTAAAAACCTAAACATTTATATTTATACATTAGTACCATTAAAGTAAACTTTCATGTATTTGACTTTCTACAGAGATGTTTTAAAATGAATATAGACTTTAGCGGCAACAACAACAAACACCTGTGAGTAAGACCTGTGAGTGACACCTGTGAGTTACACCTGTGAGTAAGACCTGTGAGTTACACCTGTGAGTAAGACCTGTGAGTGACACCTGTGAGTGACACCTGTGAGTGACATCTGTGAGTAAGACCTGTGAGTGACACCTGTGAGTTACACCTGTGAGTGACACCTGTGAGTAAGACCTGTGAGTGACACCTGTGAGTTACACCTGTGAGTGACACCTGTGAGTGACACCTGTGAGTGACATCTGTGAGTAAGACCTGTGAGTGACACCTGTGAGTTACACCTGTGAGTGACACCTGTGAGTAAGACCTGTGAGTTACACCTGTGAGTGACACCTGTGAGTGACACCTGTGAGTAGTTGTCCTAACTGCATAGGTGGCACACTTTCTCGAGAAAACGAGTTACGTATTCATTCCCTCATGACGAGAACAAGCGACTTCCGTTGCCGTGGCGACTCAGGAAGTCAGTATGCAGGATTTACTAGTGATGGACAAGAGTTTTCCTCAGCAAGTATAATACGCCTCGTTTACTGTCGCGTTCTTTGTGTCATGTTTGTGTCGTTAATAAGTTTAATTTGTGCATTCACGATGTTGATTAAAGTTTTATTCAGAGTCACATGACCTCACAAGCTGGAAACAGAACATATGAGAGAAGCAGAAGATGAAAACAATATTGATTGTTAAACACAAAGCTAAACAGTAAATAAAGTGTATTATACCTGCTTAAGAACCCTTTCATCCATCATTAAAGAATCGCACATGTCGCTATGCTAACGTTTACACACCCGTCAAAAGAGCATCCGCTATAAGAACTATTTCTGTCTGTGTTGAACTTTGATTAAACCTTATTAAATGTGTTGGTGAATGACGGATGTGTCATCTTTCATCTTAAATGATACAAATGTAAAGTGCATTATAAATAAAACCTATTATTATTACTATTTAATCAGTTTCTGCACCTCTGATGAACATGAAATAAAAAAACACTTCCTGTTTTCTACGCCAGAAAATGGTCGCTTGTCATGTCGTGCTAACGTCCATAAATAAATCCCCGCCGCCATGGCCGCTCCCGGCCTCCATACAGGCGCATCATATGTCAGATCAGCTGCTGTAAACAAGCGTCTGCGAAGGAACTACAACTCCCATGATCCTCCAGTAGCAGCTCATGGATTATCATTATTATTATGGTATTTCGCGGACACCTGCTGCATGTGTTAGTGATTCATTTCGACGTCTCAATCCTAACGTTTGACCACATGTCGTTTAGGGGACGCGATCTCAAATAATGGCAGGAAGGGCAGGTGGTGATGAGGTGAAGCCCCGCCCCTCCTCTCCTGCCTGGCACCGTAAACGTTATTTATGAATGCCTGCCGCTCACGGGCGTGTGCACGCACATTCTTTTTTATGACATGTTTTCACCGTCGGACATCAGGCCCCGGCTCTAGCTGCTGTCTGGGGCTCTTCTGGTTCCTGCAGCGGCCGGTTCGTGCGCTCGGGTCCGGCTTTTAATTCATTGCGGTCGCCTCGGTGCTGACGGCGGCGGCGGCGTCTACAATACTACTGGGTCAACACACCGAGCTCCGCCGCTGCCTGCCAGCCTTGGAGCCGCTTCAGCCATCACCCTGAGGTGCTGTCCGGTAAGGTAAGCGAGCCGGGTCGGGTTGGGATGATCTCGGGTCTCTGAGCTAGAGATCCAGTCTGGGTCGGATCCGTCCCGCCGGGTTTTCCTGCTCCTCACGCCGCTCAGGGAGCCTCACAGGCCGGCCAGACCTCATTACCATAACCGCTCTTATTGTGGCTGATTCCTGGTGGAGCATCAGAGTCGGGAGAATTCACAGCATCCCGCCATCACCGTGTCCGCGGTGAGGCGAGGAGGAGGAGGCGAGGAGGAGGTGAGGAGGTCTCCGTGGAGGAGTCCTGTTTATGAAAGCAGCGCTGCTAGCATCCATCAGCTAGCCGCTGCTCTGGATGCTGCAGGCGGACACCGGAGCTCCGTCAGCCCCGCTGACCCGGTCAGAGCCCGTCGGACTCGGTGAGGCGCGGATCTTCTGTCGGCTGTTTTATTCCAGACGGAAAAGGAGTCTGAATGAATTCTGCCGACCTTGAGAGTAATAAGACATATTATTTGTAGCATGCTAGGGGGACGCTAGCTGCTCCCGGTGATGCAACCGGCTGTCTTCACCCCGTAAATGTGACACATCTGTTTTTTCTGTGTGTTTTCTTAACGGTACATTTTATAAGGACATGTCCAGAAGGATTGTGCATCCGAACAGGATGTGGACATGTGCATGTATGTGCGTGTGCTAGCATCCCTCATTGAAAACAATGGGTTCCGTTAGCCGGGAGCTAACAGTCAGTGGGTCCAGCATCAGTGAAGCAGGAGGTTCTCCTCAGGCTCCAGAGTGTGGCCTCCTCTGAACAGACACAGCCTGTCATCACCGAACACCGACTGTCGTTATTCAACCACAACAAACCACGTGTTCCACCGGAGCCTCGGTAACGTTTAACCACATCAACAAGAAGGATCTGATGATGACCTCATTTGTACCGAAGGTCTCCCTGAGCTCCAGTGTTGACGTGATGGTCCTTCCATGAACATACCAGAATAACCTCATCTGGTAGAAGAATGGTTTTTATTTCACGGTGTTTTAAAGACGGAAGAAAATACAAAATCACAATCTAAGCAGAGGCCTAAATTTATTTATTCAATTTTATAATTTCCTTTTTTATATGTAACCTTTTATTTATTTGAGATTTTTTTTCCACTGATATCATATTTCTTCTCCACGGTGACTTTTTCAGCACCGGTCATCATTCCTGTCACATCAAACAACATTTATTCTATTTAGTCTTAGAATATATACGATTACAGACGGTAATAAAAGAGAAACGCAGTAGAATCGTGTCCAAAAGTGCAAAAAATACACTTTAAAGGTTGTTTTCCCCAATTCAGTGTGAACATGTGGAATAATGCTGCAGAGGTTTAATCATGGTTTTGTCTTCTCAGTCAATATGAAGGGACAGTCAAGAACATCTCAACATAGTCCAGCCTGTAGAACATCTCAACATAGTCCAGCCTGTAGAACATCTCACCATAGTCCAGCCTGTAGAACATCTCGCCATAGTCCAGCCTGTAGAACATCTCGCCATAGTCCAGCCTGTAGAACATCTCGCCATAGTCCAGCCTGTAGAACATCTCGCCATAGGCCAGCCTGTAGAACATCTCACGTTAGTCCAGCCTGTAGAACATCTCAACATAATCCAGCCTGTAGAACATCTCACCATAATCCAGCCTGTAGAACATCTCACCATAATCCAGCCTGTAGAACATCTCAACATAGTCCAGCCTGTAGAACATCTCGCCATAATCCAGCCTGTAGAACATCTCGCCATAATCCAGCCTGTAGAACATCTCGCCATAATCCAGCCTGTAGAACATCTCAACATAGTCCAGCCTGTAGAACATCTAAACATAGTCCAGCCTGTAGAACATCTCACCATAATCCAGCCTGTAGAACATCTCACCATAATCCAGCCTGTAGAACATCTCACCATAATCCAGCCTGTAGAACATCTCGCCATAATCCAGCCTGTAGAACATCTCAACATAGTCCAGCCTGTAGAACATCTCGCCATAGTCCAGCCTGTAGAACATCTCGCCATAGTCCAGCCTGTAGAACATCTCGCCATAGTACAGCCTGTAGAACATCTCGCCATAGTCCATCCAAAGCCATTTCCTGTCCAGTTGGACAAGTACAACATATTATTCAGTGAAATATTATGACCGATGTAATCGCGATGCTTCGGGTCGTTCTCTCCACACGATATCTGAGGCGGGTCCATCCACTTCTCCAACATGTCTGTCATGTCACTCCTACCATAGGAGATGGACTCTACAGCCCCCCCTGTAGAGTCCAAGCTGGAGAACCTGAGGAGGAACTTACTCCTTACACAGAAATGAAGACGTCACCTGTTGGCCGGGAAAAATCCTGATGCTCATCTTTCAGAACATATGATTCACCATCTGGACCTAACAAAAGTAAAAACTGGAATACCAGCCAGAAGAACGCAAACGCCTCCTCAGGCCAAACGGTTCGACCCGTGTCCGGTCATCCTTCCTGGACCACACCTCCACACCTCCCCACAGCTTCATGGAAGTCACTTCAGTACCTATTTCTTCTTGCTATTGGATATACGGATCGATCGGCGCCGGGAGACCGAGTGTGATGTGATAGGCAATCGGCTGAGCAGCCTCTCTCTCGGGTCGAGTCCTGAAGTCCCAGGAAGCCAACAGAACACGTAACAGACTGAAGGAGGCGTACAGAGTTTTAGTTTCTCCTCTATAAGTCATTCCGTTGGTTAAGAGGAGGAGGGTACATTCATTTACGTACACAGTACCGACCAGCTTTGACACTTCCACTCTGACCCTTCAAAATAAGAGCATTTAAAATACATTACAAATTATGATTATGAATTTGAAAGGAAAATAATGGGGATCTGTTCTGGGATCAGATCCCACAGTGACTGAATGATGAAGATAAATACAGTTAATACTATTTTTTCTGAGGTTAAGAATAAAGACAGATTTCCTGGAGTCGATTCTTAGGAGATAAATGTAATCACAACTGGACTGATGGTCGGGAAGTGACGCAGCAGAACCTGTGCTTGACACTAGAAGCTCCCCTAGTGGGTCAAACATAAACTATTAGAGTAAATTGTGACGTGTACAACATCAGTGTTGGTACAATGGGAACCATCGTAACCTTTAACCCTTTAGAACCGCTAACTTTGCTAATACTAAAATGCTAACGTACGCGGTTTGTTTAATGAACGCATGACGCTACCCACTCACATGTGCATCTGTTTCCTCGTTAGGTCCGTTGCCGACGGCAACAGCTGAATGACAATGTCCTTGTGAGAGTGGGAGGGGCTACCTGGCCCTGAGGCGGTAAGGAGGAGGAGTCTCAGCCCTCAGTCCTTGCCCCTGCTGTGACGACTAAACGGACAGACGCACAAACAGACGTGGCTCTCCCTTCCCTCCTCCTCCTCCTCCTCCTCTTCCCCTCTCCTCCTCCCCTTTCTCTCCCTGTTCTCCTCACCCCATTTCCTCCCCTCTGCCTTCCCCCGTCTCACCCCTGCTCCCCTGCCACCATGCTGTGGTCACGTTGCTGGTGGAGAGCCTGAGGAAGCAGACTCTGGAAGGCGACCCTGCTCAGTCAGGGGACTGCTACCTGGTGAGTCCACCTGTTCACTCTGACCCCCACAGGAACCCAGAACCAGTGTGAACTGGGGGCGGAGTCGGGTTCACGCGATGGTACGAAGGAGCGTAAACGCATGAATTATTGGTTTGATGTATCCCACATATTAACAACTTTATCTTATTCTTATACACAGTAACCATAAGAACTGATTTAACAAAACAAAAACGATCAAATCCATCTGGAGATGAATTCACTTTAAACCAGCCTCCTGATTTTACATTAGTTTACTTAAACCAGACTTCTGTCTTTATTAGTTTACTTAAACCAGACTTCTGACTTTATTAGTTTACTTAAACCAGACTTCTGACTTTATTAGTTTACTTAAACCAGACTTCTGACTTTATTAGTTTACTTAAACCAGACTTCTGACTTTATTAGTTTACTTAAACCAGCCTGCTGATTTTAGATTAGTTTACTTAAACCAGACTTCTGACTTTATTAGTTTACTTAAACCAGACTTCTGACTTTATTAGTTTACTTAAACCAGACTTCTGACTTTATTAGTTTACTTAAACCAGACTTCTGACTTTATTAGTTTACTTAAACCAGACTTCTGACTTTATTAGTTTACTTAAACCAGCCTCCTGATTTTAGATTAGTTTACTTAAACCAGACTTCTGACTTTAGATTATTTAACTTAAACCAGACTTCTGACTTTAGATTATTTAACTTAAACCAGACTTCTGACTTTAGGTCATTTAACTTAAACCAGACTTCTGACTTTAGGTCATTTAACTTAAACCAGACTTCTGACTTTAGATCATTTAACTTAAACCAGACTTCTGACTTTAGGTCATTTAACTTAAACCAGACTTCTGACTTTATTAGTTTACTTAAACCAGCCTCCTGATTTTAGATTAGTTTACTTAAACCAGACTTCTGACTTTATTATTTAACTTAAACCAGACTTCTGACTTTAGATTATTTAACTTAAACCAGACTTCTGACTTTAGATTATTTAACTTAAACCAGACTTCTGACTTTAGGTCATTTAACTTAAACCAGCCTCCTGTCAGCAGCTGTACTTCTCTCAGATGTCCACTAGAAGGATCTTCAGGACCAGCTCTTTGAGGTTCACTGAACCTTAGACTGGTCCTTCCACCAGAACTAACTGAACCAAAATGAAGACGATGAGCGACACTGCTGGTCAGTAACAAGATCATCTTAAACTCAGACTACTTTTCTCCCCGTCTTTCTGTCCCTCAGTCCCTACTGGACCCGAAAACTCTCGCAGAGTGCTGGTCGCCAGATGGCTTGATGCCTGGTGAGTTCATCCCAATGAATTGTGAATGAAATAATCTCTTTTCTGTAAACGAATAAAGAGTATAAGACTATTTATGTAGGACTTCACAGCCAAACAAGACGACAGTTAAAAGCAGAATGACATAAAAGTATGACATTTGCGTTGATTTATTCCTCAGACTGACATGATCTCACATGTAGACTATCACGTCATCGGCATAAAGCAATCATCTCTAACTCTGTATCTCCTCTCAGAGAGCAGCTACTGGCAGCTCTGCCCTCCCTCCAAGTCTGGCCTGCAGGGGGGGTTACTGAGCTCTAGTTTCCCCCCCGGCCCCGTGCCCCTGGTGCCCCCAGATGCTCACCTACAGGAAGGTTGTGACCCCCTGGATGGGACCCCCTCTCAGCAACAGCAGCACCGGCCCCTGGCGCCCAGCACTTCGGCATCCGAGCTGTCTCTCCCTGGAGCACCGACAGCTCCTCCCGGTCCCTGCCCCCCTCCGCCGCCGCCCCCTCCCCCTAAACGCCACTGTCGTTCACTGTCAGTGCCCGAGGACCTGTCACGCTGCCGCTACACCTGGCGGCCCAGTGCCTCGCGGGTCTGGACTCCTGTCAGTCGTCAGCAGTGCCATGGGGGAGCAGGGGCAGGGGTCACGGGTGGGGGCGCGGGGGGAGGTGGTATAGGGGCAGGTGCGGCAGGAGGAGGAGCCTGTCCTCTCCGCGCTCCCAGCTCTTCTCTGAACTCGTCGCTTCACTCCTCGTCCAGCCCCACCTTCTTCAGCCTGGCGCTGTCTCCAGACTCCCCGCTGCCCTGGAACTTCCCCTGGGACCCCAGTGAGGCAGCAGCAGGGGGAGGAGCCTGTTGCTGCTTCTTCCCCTCCCCTTCCTCTTGCTCCTCCTCTCCATCACCCCTACACCCACCTCCCCCTCCTCAGAGGCGTTTCTCCCTCTCCCCTGTGCTCATCAGAGACTCCGCGTCCTCCACGTTCCTGCCTCCGCCCCCTGTGCCGAGTCAAGCAGCGGCGCCTCCACCTGGGTGTTCGGCTGGAGCGGCGCGGGGGGGCCCGGTGCCCGCCTCGCCATCCTCAGCCTGTAGCACGCCTTCATCTCTGCGACGCAGCCTGCCACCGCAGCTGCCCCGCTGCCACTCGCAGCCCTGCGACCTCCTACTGCTCAAACCAGGCCTGAAGAGACGGCGCGACCCGGATCGACCCTGTGCCCGACCCGTCCTGGACTTCACAAAGATGACTCAGGTACTGCGGAAAATGAAAACGGTTTATGCGCGAATCGACTCAAAATGCATATTTTTGTTTTATTCTGGTTGCAGGTGGCGCCTTTGGTCGTATGTCCAAATATAGTTCATGTTTTTATCATTAAAGATCGGGTTTAATTCATTCAGTTACAGCATTTTAATCCATTAACACTTCTGTGAACCCGGACTGCTGTCTTCATGACATGCAAGGAAACGACTTTGATGTCTTTACAGCATGCAACGTGATGTCTTCATGGCATGCGACTTGACCGCTTTGATGTCTTTACGACATGTGACTTGACGACATTGATGTCTTTAGGATATGTGACTTGGTGGCTTTGGTGTCTTTACAACATGCGACTTGGCGACTTTGATGTCTTTACGACGCGTGACTTGGTGTCTTTACGACATGCAACTTAATGTCTTTGATGTCTTTACGGCATGCGACTTGACCGCTTTGATGTCTTTAAGTAGTGCAAGGCTTTGCCTTGAGGAGACGGCGTCCGTCTGTGGGGACATTTGATTCTACAGACGGACTGTTCCTGATTGGACGCTCAGGCGTGACTCACCTGTAACCACCTGATGTCTCCCCCCTGCAGACGCGCAGCATCGACCCTCAGTGTCTGGAGCGCGGCGGCAGGCTGGTTTGCGGCGGTGACGTCTGCATGGGCATGGAGGCCTTCATGGGCGACTTCCGGCGCTCCTGCTCACCGGCCGAGTGTCTGGGCAGGACCAGCATCGGGCCGCTCGGCGAGAGCGACGAGGAGTGTCGTGAAGACGAGGACGAGGACGGAGAGGAGGAGGAGGAGGAGGCGGGGGAGCGCGAGGCGGCTCAGCAGGCGGTATTTGAGAGGGATTGTACAGAACTGGACTTGAACTTAATAGAAGAAAACTGACACACCTGTAAATGGAAGGATGTTCTCTGCTTGAGTTGTTTCAGTTCCTTTTATGTTTGAAACGATCTGACCCCCCCCCCCTCCCTGGACCTCCTTCATCTCCACACTCCATGTCCTCCTTGCTACTAATCAGCAAAGCTCTCAGGAACAACACCTTCTCTCATTGGATGAGCTGGGGTAAAGAAAGCTGATTGATGACGACAGTGATGATTTGACTACCGGCGCTTCGGACTCGGCGCCGTGGCTTCGCCCGGAATCCTCCTGGCTGCTTTTGAACATTTCCGCGGTTGGACAGCCGATTCCGTTGTAGGCGAGGATCTCCTGCAGAGTAACTGGTTGCCTCTGATGAGAAGAAACCTCCAGTCTGAATCCCAGCCGACACGGTTTGTCCTTCTGCAGCCGGCCATCAGGTCTCTCTGAAAAACAAAAACCTGCACGGCTCCGGGATCCGAGACCAGGATGTAGATTCCTGAACTCGTGTGACTGGACTCAGACTGTCCAGGTGCTTCTCGGCATCCAGGTGTCTTCCAACGCTCGGCCGCCGAGTCTCTCTCAAACACGCCGAAGTCTGATGAGGGCGCCGCCGATCCGCAGCTCCGGCCTGAGCCGCCGTCACCACGCCTGTCACTCAGTCCCGCACAGACACGCCCACCAGATACCAGACTCCTCCTCCCTGAGGTCTCGGAGGTTATGGACAGGATTAGCCCTGTTTTTGGGCGTTAACGATATATTTGGTCTAGATGTGTTAAAAGTCAAATATAATCATGAAAATGTTTAAAACATTTAAGACGTTTTAACCAACTTTCCTAGTTTTGGTCTTTTTACCAGAAGATTTCTAAATGAAATGATCAAGTAGAAGTAAACGTCCCTGCTTTTACCTGAAGTAGCAATAGTTCTGAGTTCTGGTATCACATCCTGAGGGCAGGGGTTCAAAGGTCGGCGGGGTGGTGATGCATTCAGGTTCGCTGCTTTGAGGTGGCGTCCCATGTGACCGTTCTGAGGTCAGGTAGTCACTGATGCTGTTGTTCAACGGAGCATTCACACACACACACACACACTACACACACACACACTACACACACACACACTCTACACACACACACACTACACACGCACAACACACACACTCTACACACACACACACTACACACGCACAACACACACACACAACACACACACACAACACTACACACACTACACACACGCACACCGGTCTCTACACACAACACTACACACACTACGCACGCACAACACTACACACACACTACACACACACACACACACAACACACACACTTCACACACACACACTTCACACACAACACTACACACACACTACACGCACACCGGCCTCTACACACACGCACCGGTCTCCCTACACACACACACCGGTCTCCACAAACACACACACACCGGTCTCTACACACACACACACACCGGTCTCTACACGCACGCACACGCACGCACACACACACACACCGGTCTCTACACACACACACACACCGGTCTCTACACGCACGCACACCCACGCACACGCACGCACACACACACACACCGGTCTCTAAACACACACACCGGTCTCTTCACACACACCCAAACTCGCCGGTCTCTACACACACACACACACACACACAAACATACGCCGGTCTCTACACTACACACACACCCAAACACGCCGGTCTCTACACTACACACACACACACACACACACACCGGTCTCTACACACACACACACCGGTCTCTACACGCACACACACACACCGGTCTCTACACACACACACACCGGTCTCTACACGCACACACACACACACGCCGGTCTCTACACACACACGCCGGTCTCTACACACACACGCCGGTCTCTACACACACACGCCGGTCTCTACACACACACGCCGGTCTCTACACACACACGCCGGTCTCTACACACACACACACACACACTATAAACCTACACACACACACACACTATAAACCTACACACACCAGACTCTACACACACACACACACTACACACTCCCTGCAGGAATGGTTCTGACTTACGGGAGATTCATGGATCTTTTATGTTCATCCTGCTGCGGAGGCTTTTGTCCTGATTCTGACCTTTGACCTGCTGGAGATGCAGCTTAAACATTCTATTAGTTTCATTATTCAGTGAATTCCGTTTTAATTCAAAATGTGTTTTTATATATTTTGGGGGTTTTGTTACATTTCAGTCGGAGTTTCGCGGATTGAGGTGGACCTGTGGTTCTGGACTCACACAGAATCTGGGTTTTTGGTGCCAGTCAGATTTTAGGCAGTGAGAATTTCCAATATCCAACAAACATTTTTGAAATTATTATTCAAATGTGGAAAGTTTGAGTTTACCAACAAACCTCATATCACATAGAAGCTCCGCCCCTCAGAACCGGATACCTGGTTATGAAGAATGAATGAATGAATGAATTTACTTTAACGTCAAATATCTCCAATGTTTCATAAATGATCTTAAATCCAAAAAGAAAAACACATCAAACTTACAGAACATCAAAACGGATCTGCTTTTAACCAACTTTATGTTTGGGCGGGAAAACCAGCTGATGAAGAGGATTCTCCCGCGGCTGTTATTTAATCACTGTAGAGGGAGGGAAGGAAGTCAATCAATCAGTCAATCAATCAGTCAATCAATCAGTCAATCAATCAGTTAACGCATCTCTTGACGGACGAAGCCAACGTATAACGTAAAACAGAATCGCATTTTGATGGTAGACGCGGTCTTCTGTGATCAAGAAGTCTAGAAGACGACGCTTCCGGATGAATCCACCGTTTTCATAAAACCTAATAGATTTGATTCAGTAAGATCTAGTTTGACTAGCTAATGTAAGCAGATAATGCGGTTTGGCTATACTATTAGCACCAGGGCTAACAGACTTGTGAATGTATTCTAATCTTCATGCGTTCATTCTCTCATTGGAGCTCCAGCACTGATCCATAAATAACATTTGTGAAGGTGGTTTAATACTCTGACATGCTCCAAAAGCTGTTGATGGCAGGCCGCCGTCACCTCTTAGTCAATCCCGCTGTAAAACATGGACTAAAAATGCGTCTTCAGAAAACGTCGTGGAACGAGTCTCACGTCAGCGGCGGTTCTGTTTCTTAAACTTCCTGAAAAACTCCAAACATAGTTTTTTTTAATTGTTTTTAAAGTTCATCAGCGTGTCAGGTGACGCGTCCGTCCAGACGGAAGCATCTCGGCTGGAAACTCTCACGTTGTTGGACTGTTAATGCAATAATCGTAAGTCTGTATTCTGGTCACATCAGGACAGAGTTCGGGTTTATGTGAGCTCAGATTAACCAGATGAGATGTTTAAGTTAGCAGGTTTATTTCTGTACCTGTACGCTAAAGCAGGCTAACTACATCCTGACTCCACATCTGTCCAACCGACACGAGATTCTTCTCAACGTTTACTGCTGAACCGCTCCTTTGATGTTAGCGTTAGCGCTAGCTTTACTCTAAACCACATTTCTCTGCTGCCCTCAAGCAGAAATTAGATTTTGTTTTTTTTTCACCTGAATTTATAAGTTTATTGAATAATTGAGACGATTAAAGTTTCATCTCCACAAATAATGTAAGACAAACCTAAACGTTCTCTCAGAGGTCCTCATATCAGCGTCAACAAACACTCCCACTCCCACATACACATGCGCACACACACACACACTCTCACACATAAACTCACACACACACGCATACATACTCTCATACATAATCACACTTACACGCACACACACACCTACACACAGACAAAAACAAAAACACACCGCACACATACTTACACACACACACACATATACACACACACACACTCTCTCTCCTCTGCCCGCCCTCCTGGTTTGTTTGTTTGTTTGTTTGTGTTGATGGCTCCATAAAACCCAACATAAGCCTTAACTGAACATATTCTATTATCTGTAAATCAAAAATGATGAAAAGAAAAAAAGGAACAGAGAAGAGGAGGCGTGTTACGTAGCTGTTCAGTTTTTAGTCCTTCCGTTCTTTATTTCCTGCTGTTTTCTTAATATTTCTAATCTGACGTCTGAGCGTGATTATAAAACGCATCGTGTTTGAAAAAAAAAGAACCTTCAGGCGCAGGAGGAGGAGGAGGAGGAGGAGGTGTTAGAGGAGGAGCAGTCATGTACACAGTAGGCAGAGAAACTGACATCTCTGGTCTTTTAGAAATGTTTTTTATTGTATGTGATTACAAAAAAATAACAATGACATCATGGTAATTTGAAAAGCAGTTTGTGAATAAATTAAGTTTATTGAGAATTATTTTACAAAGAAAGGGAAAACGCTGTAGTGTCTTTATTTGCATCTCTCATCATATTTATATATATATAAAAATGAATTTAAATAGTCCACTTTCACACAAAGAAATTGATTCTGAATTTTAAAACCCCCTTTTTTAAATTTTATTATTAAGGTTGTTTTTTTCCTCAATCATTAATGTAAAAACTTCTGACTGAGGTCCGATGAACTCTGAAGGAGTGACGCCTCTGCCTCCACCGTGAAAACAGAATTAAAGTAAGAACTAGAGCATTTTATTTGAATTTTTGACAAAAAGAAAATTGATTATAAACTCAACCACGTGGAGTTTAATGTGAATACAGTCCGTAAGTGGAATTTATTCTTCTTAAAAACATACATTTTCCATCAATGTTCAAAAACTAAACAAACTAAACTTGTTTTCTTTAGTTTTCCTGGATTATTTGGTTTTAATGGAAGAATGTTCATTAATTCAGTATTTGTTAAAGTATTTGCCCCCTAGTGACACCGGGAGGTACTGCATGGGAACGAAATTCACTTTTTTTTAATGTTAGATTATAAAATAGCTATGAAGAATATTCATAGAATAAAAGGTTACATGAAAATACCAATGAAAGTCCAATAAACCAAATATAAATTTTAATATCCACATTTTAAGAATTGTTTTTAACTTCCTGTCAGCAGGGGGCGTGGTTACGGAATGACTCAGATATCGTTAAAACGTAGAAACGCAACAGGAAATACAGAAAGGAGTCAAATAGAAATCTGGAACCCTCAGCCAACAAACTCCCACATTTTTATTTATCCTGAATGAAGCGTTGAAGCTGCGGCTGATTCTGACGTCATCAAAAAGTAAAGTTTATTGTGATTATTTCTCTGACGTCACTGGATGAAGTAAATGAACACAAAGAAGATGAGGAATATTATAAAAAGGTGATAATCTGAGATTATAAGATGCAGATGTTTAGTTGTTTTTTTACAGTAAAAGTTAGTAAAAGACGAAGATATCAGTTAAATAGTCTGAATAATACAGTTTATTGAGGAAAAGACGAGATTAAAGTCAACTGGCATCATTTATTATGAGTATTGATTTGTTTCGATCATAGATGGTCCACTTTTATAAACATTGTGACCTTTGGACAGGAACATTTTTATCCAACAATGAAAATCAAAAAGCTGAATAATAACGGCGTCGAGAATAAGACAGATATAATTATGACTCATTAGCAGGTTATGAAGGCGTAGAAGAATGTTCTTGATATCTGAGGCAGAAGGTCAGAACTGAGAGAAACGTTCCTTCAGACTGAACAGATGAAAATAAAAAAGATGAGAAGTTTTAAATCAAAGTGCATATGAAGAGGTGGAGCTTCATCTTCCCTCCATCATCAGATCTGTTGCTAGGAGACGAGACGTTCAGCTTTTCTCAGCAGGGCTGCTCTCTGAGGAGGCGGGGGTGAAGGAGGAGGCGCTCCCCTCAGGACCCCCGCCGGCGGAGGAGGAGGAGGAGGAGGTGATGGCCGGGGCCGAGGTGACGCTGATGGGGACGATCCTCTCCTTCCCATCAGTCAGCGCTCTGGGTGTGGGCGCCTGGATCTGCAGCCGCCCGCCGACCAGCGAGCAGGTGACCGTCTGGGCGTCGACTCCCTCCGGCAGGTTGAACTCCTGCCTGAACTCCTGACAGGTGTAGGAGTACGAGCCCTTCTGGTCCTCCTTCTTCTTCTCCGTCTTCCCGCTCACCCTCAGTTTCCTGCCCACCTGCTTGACTGACAGCTCCTGAGGGGAGAAGTCCTGAGTGTCCAGGCTGAGGCCGAAGCCGCCGCCGTCCTTCGCCATCTCCTGGAAGGCGATGGGCTTGAGGGTCCCGGTCGAGGTGGAGGTCTGGTCGATCTCCTCGAAGATCTTCTGGTGCAGCCTCTCCATGTACTCCATGGTTTGCCTCATCTCCTGCATGTGGCGGAACATCTCCTGCTCCATGTGGTAGAAGAGGGGCCGGGTCTCGGGCCACAAGCTTCTGACGGGCCAGTGGAGGTCCATGAAAGGCCTCATGGAGACGGGGGACGGCTGGAAGACGCTGGGACACAACATCCTGATGGTCGTGGAGGAGGTGGTGGAGGTGGAGATGGAGATCTGCTTTCAGTCTGGAGTCTTGACTGTCTGTCTGTGTGCCTGAAGTCTCTGCTGCTTATATACACACACCCGTCAGAACCTTCCAGCAGGATTCCTGTGTGTGTGTGTGTGTGTGTGTGTGTGTGTGTGTGTGTGTGTGTGTGTGTGTGTGTGTGTGTGTGTGTGTGTGTGTGCTCACAGTCTAAATACAGCTGACTGGTATTCCGGCTGGTATTCCTGCAGACGGCTGTCACATGCCGACGCATCTCAGCTTTGTCCTATTTGTGCTGCAGGACATCATGATCTTAATAAAGTCTGTGATCACACACACACACACACACACACACACACACACACACACACACAAGTACACCACACACACACATGTATACACACACACACACACATACACACACGTACACACACACACACATACATGACTACACACACATACACAAACACACACACACATATACATGAATACACACACGTGTGTCTTTCATAACTACAAAAATTCACTTCCTGTCGTTATTTGTTCACATCTTGGAGAACTTTGACGACACCGGCTGGTTGTTAGATCGTTTCACGTCTCTGGGTTCAAACCCTCATCTTGTTGTGATCTATTATAAGTCTTTAGTCTTTTATTGTGTGTATTTAGTCGTTATGACACGAAACACTGTAAAACATCATGTTCATTACCTGTAATAATGTAATCTAATAACCGATGACGTCACCAGTCAACAGTCAACCCATATATTTAGAGGACTGAGCTGTTTCCGGTCGGTGTGACGTCAGCTGTCAACCAGAGCCGCGTTTTCCCCCCAGCTGTCACAAACAGACCGACCCGTTATAAATATGACGGAGGTCATGTGACCGGGTGAGAACTCATTACCTCCCCCGGCACTCACCGGGGGATTAGCTCAGATGGTAGAGCGCTCGCTTAGCATGCGAGAGGTAGCGGGATCGATGCCCGCATCCTCCAACTCCCACTTTTATCTCTCATTTTTTATCTTTTATCTTTCACCTAACAAATATCACAATGATGTCGTTGGTCAACTTTCCCACATTTTATCCTCGAATCTGTTCATGACGCGTCTGTTCCAAGAGTTCTTCCTGTTACAGGTTAATAAATGTCATTTACAAGAGAGAAGGGTTCTAGTGTGAAGTCAAAGTAAACGCTTTTATTTTTACATAAACACCGGACCGAATAAAAACATACGGTACATTTAAAGTAAGTCAACGCAGGAAGATATTTGATTAGCACGTTTTAATTCAGAGAAATATTACGGAAACGCAGTTCTGTCATTCCAGAACGTTGAAGAAGAAGGTCGGTATCGCGTTATAACGTCACCATTTCCACGTTATAACGCGATGAATTGGGCTTCATTACTGTGATGTGAAACTCCTGCTTAATGTCAGAATGTAGAACCGAGGAAAGTGGATCATCTGATTGGTTCGAGGAGGTTCTGATCCAGGCTTTGGTTCTGACCTGCAGACCGTCTGATGTCATAAAGCTCCGTGATGATGATGATGATGATGATGATGATACATGAACTCTAGGAACGATCCAAACATGCGCTGTGGAAGGATGGACCGATCCTCTTGGGAGAATAAAGTTCCGTCTCATCTTCTTCAATCAAGATGATCAAATATTCTGAGACTCTTCAGGCGGACACGAGCTATAGTCTGAGGTTTACGGTAAACGCAGAGAACCCGGCTCGAAATCAGCTTTTCAAAATAAAGCGTTGAGGCGTTGGAACGAGGGTACAGTACACAGAATATAAAGTACTTCCTGTGTACTTTAGGAGTTATCATGCCTTAGAATACTTCGATCAGATCAAAATAATGATAATTATAAGATTATAATTTAAACATTTGTGTTTTCATTTCATTAGCACAAAAAAAGTGTAATTATGATTTGATCGAAGTATTTCAGGACATGATTACTACCACAAAGTACTTCATATTATGCATTTTGTTTACTTCGATCCAACACATTAACGTCTTATTCTGAAAAACGGATGATGATCGTGTTCAATGCGTTTACCGTAAACCTCAGAATACGGGAGCAGCGTGAATGACCGCAGGTTCCGGTCCGGTGGACGGACAGCAGGTCGATATTCGTTCACCTTTTCTCAAAACACAGTTTAAATATGTAAGAAGACTAGTGTACATTTTTATCGTCAATTATAAATTGTATTTATAAATAGTACAAACTTCCGGTTACAGGCATCGGTGGGGGATTAGCTCAGATGGTAGAGCGCTCGCTTAGCATGCGAGAGGTAGCGGGATCGATGCCCGCATCCTCCAATACTTTTTATTTATTTCCGAGAGAGCTCTCTTCATCCGAAATGTGTTTTTACAAGACATTGATTACACGTGATTTCATTAACACACTATTTACGCTTTGAAACGCTAAAAAAAAGGATCCACGTTTTTGTACCACGTGGTCTTTATGTGTTTTAAATGTGTTTTTTAATTTTGTAAATGTGTTTTGTGTTTTATCCAGCCATGTCTAAGAAGAACTTCTGTCACTGATGAGACAGAGACTAAAGATTATTTATGTATCTTATCTTAAAAATGCGTTTCCGGTTTGGATTCCGACTCTAATCTGTGTTTCAAGGCTTTTACACACAAGCAGTGAACTAAATAAAAACAACAACAACACATTGCACAAAATTAAATGAAGAAATGAACCGCTGGAGAAAAACACACCCCGATCAGCCAAAACATTTTAACCGCCGATTAACTATTTATTTATCTATTTAGAGATTAGTTTTGAAATCTGTCAAATTGTGAGATTAAACAGCAAAACAGCATTTTACTGCCCTAGATATGGTTGATTATTTTAAATAACGAAACCACAAAGACTTTTGGCAAAAAAAACCCGGAAATGTACCACAATGTTACAAGCACGCCGTAACCGTAAAAGTATTATTCTAGTCAGAATTACAGATTTTGTTGATTAGAAAAACTTAAATATCCAATATCAACCATTAAGAAAAAAATCATTTTAATGGAAAGAAGAGGCTAAAATATGGTATTGTGAACTAATTACGATTCCTAGCTTCAAAAAGTCTGAATTTATTGTCCTGTAATATAATTTACTATGTAGCTTTTAACAGTTTCGAACCTTTCTTGTACCTGTCGACCATCATTTTCACGTCTGGAAACCGCATCTGCCGGTATTTCACGTTTATATTACACAGCTTTGTTTCAGAGCCCAAACATCTCTGACTCCTGCAGCAGACTTCTGCGGGGGTGATGGAGCTGTGGTGGGTCTGGAATCTGGATCATTCATTCATAAGCAGCAGGTCTCAGAACTCCTTCAAGCTGCCAGGTGCAACCTCCCTGGATCAACATCTTGAACTCGTTATATTCCTCGAACCATTTCTGAACCATTTTCTTCAGTGTGGAAAAAAATGAATTGATGCAATATCCTCCTGGAAGAGGCTGGAACCTTTAGGGGATACGGTTTCAAAGTTTACAAAGTTTACAAAGTTTAAAACGTTTACAAAGTTTAGGTAGGTGTTATAATGTTATGGCTGATAGATAAGATAACAGTATATCGCGTTATACTACCTCTAAATTACATTTAGGTGCAAATATTTGGTTATAAATGAAATGTATTATTATTATTATTATTATTATTATTATTATCTATATTTATCGGACTGCTGAAAATGAACCGTTTCCGGTGTAGGAGATGTGATTGAAGTGGAAACCGCTCAGCGGAATATATTAAATATTAACTCTCCAACCACAAAGTACTTTCACTTGTGATCTTTTTTAAATATGCAGCTGCATGTCATTCAATGTATTTCTCTCGTTTCTTCCTTCGCCACCAGAGTTGAACTGCAGGGCGGGCCGGGCCTGCTCTTCATCAGCAGTCTGACAGGAAAACGTCCAAATAAGGTCTGAGGAAATGATGACGTCCTGGAAGATGTCCATACGAAGAAGGGCTTTTAAAAAAAAAACGAGCCGTGACGTGTCTCCAGAGGTTCCGGTCATGGCGGCCGGCGGGGCTGCTAGGGCGCCGTATACCAGCTTCATTCCACCTGGCAGGCAAGACCCGCCGTGCAGATCTGAGGTCCGGACTCTACCGGATCCTTCACGCTCCAAAACCCGCAGCACAACGAGCCCAGCTCGCGCCTGGGCGCCCGCGTGCGACCGGGGATGCAAGGTTTCCTCTCTGACCAAATATGGACTTCCTCCCCGCCATATATGGGAACCTACGTCACGCAGGAGTCTTTATAAAGCCGGGAATCCTCACGGACTGAACATGACAGAGCTCAAGTTCAAGTTGTCAGCAGGGACATGTGAACCAGACCCTCAGGAATGTTGTTGTTGTTGTTGTTGTTTACTTCCCCTCTCATTCCACCCAAGGATCCTGTAGTGATCTTTTAAAACAATCCTGTCTAACCGGGACTTTAGACTCCAGCGTTGGCTTCTCCTGGGCATCAGCACCCCCAGCACCCCCAGCAGCAGCAGCAGGAGCAGCGTGGCCCCGACCGGAGCACCTCCTCTCCCCGGTGTTCAGGTGACTCGGTCCCGGTGCAGGAACGACGCGGCGCTCAGGAGCTCCAGCGGCGGCAGACCCTTCGACCCGCAGCCGCTTCTCGCGCTTCTTCCGCCGGACAGATGGCGGCGACTAAAGCGGAGCTGCTCCTGTCGGACCCTCTGAGCTGCTTCCAGCCCCCCGTGTCCCCGCTGGACGGTTACTCCAAGCTGGAGGAGCTGCAGATGCTGCTGCGGAACGCGGCGGCGGGAGGCTCCATGCTGGCCGCGTCCGCGGCGCACGGAGCCGGTGCGCAGGGCGGAGAGCCCGGGGAGTACGGAGGTGAGCAGCACCAGAAGTTTTCAAAAGTAGATAAAGTGATTCATCCGGAGGAACTAATTATTGTTCTGCTCCTGAAACGAATTCATTCATGAAGGTTGGTGACATGAAACGTGTTCAGGAGATGAAGAGTTTAGATTAGAGTCGTTTGATGTGTAAGACAATAAATATAAATCTACCTTTTTGATGAAAAGATAAATCCATAACTCACAATTACTGACTAGTATTCTAATTATCAATCCGTCTGTGAGGTTCTGGAGAAATAGTGAAGAGAAAAAAGAAACAACTCAGTCTCTAATATTCCAGCTTTTATTTTGGACTCTTTGGTTAAAATCCTCAAGAAGTCATAGAAGTTCTTCAGAATCCTCTCTGAGAGTTTCATCAGATGTTTGCAGACATCAGAGACGGAGAGTCTCCAGACAAATTCTTAGAGCCTTAGAAAAGTCAGCTGACAAACTGCAGCCAATCAGATGGCAGCAGATTCCCCCTCAGGTGTGCCTGAGCAGGTAATCAGCTGATGGACGTCTCTGACCTGCTTCCCTTCTTTTTGTCCTCTTCCAGATTCTATGGCAGAACTTCCGGACCTGCAGTGTCTCACCCCCCGCATCCCCTCTCTGGCCTACAGCGGCCGCTTCACCTTTGAGCCTTCAAACTCTGTCTCCTGTGGTGGTGGTGGCGGCGGCGGCCTATGGGCGGAGCCCCTCCTCAGCCTGTTCACGGGGTTGGTCAGCATGGCGGCTCCTCCTGGTCCGGCCTGCAGCCTCTCTTCCTGCTCCTCATCATCATCGGTGACATCATCGACACCGTCCCAGATGAGCTACGGCGCCGTCCAGATCGGCGGTTGCTGCGGAGACGTCACCTCCATGTTCTCTGCCACGCCCACATATACCACCGCTGCGAGCTCCGACTTCCTCCTCCCTCCCTCTAACTCCCAGCTGTCGGCCCACGCCTTCCAACCCCAGGGCCCTCCTCCAGCTTACCCCACCACCGCCTCGCGGCTCGGCCTCCATCCGCCCTCCGTGGCGGTGCCGATGCTACCGGACTACCTGCTGCCGCAGCGGATGCAGGACGGCGAGCTCGGCCTGACTCAGGACCTGAAGCCCGTGCTCCCGCAGGGCCTGAACCCGCCGTTGTCACACCCTCCTCTAACGCCGCTCTCCACCATCAAAGCCTTCTCCTCACAGATCCAGACGCAGGCTCAGAACCCCGCCTCCTGCCCAGCCTACCAGGCTCAGTTCAGTAAAGGTAGCCGGATCAGGAAGTCTCCAGGAGGCCGGCAGTGCAAGACGCCGCCGCACGAGCGTCCCTACGCCTGCCCCGCCGGCGGCTGCGACCGCCGTTTCTCCCGTTCCGACGAGCTGACGCGCCACGTGCGCATGCACACGGGTCAGAAGCCCTTCCAGTGCCGCATCTGCATGCGCAGCTTCAGCCGCAGCGACCACCTGACCACGCACATCCGCACGCACACCGGCGAGAAACCCTTCGCCTGCTCAGAGTGCGGACGCAAGTTCGCCAGGAGCGACGAGCGCAAGAGGCACACCAAGATCCACCAGAGGCAGCGAGACCGCAAGGCCGATAAGACCCCCTCCTCTTCCTCCTCCGCTCCCATGCCCATCGGTGAACCTCCTTCCTACAACTCCCCTTCCACCTCCTCACCCTGCTCCTCCTATTCCTCCCCTGCTCACAGCTCCTCTTCCCCCATTGCCTCGCTCTTCTCCTCCTCATCCCTCTCCTCCCTCGGCATGCAGGCCTCATCCCCCTGCTTCACCTCCTCCTCGCCTCTATCACACGTCTACACGTCCTCGATGTCCCCCCACATGTACTCCTCCTCCTGCTCCTCACCGATGGGGAGTCCTCAGTCGGGGCTTCCCTCCCCCAACAGCTCCAACATGTGCTAAAAGGACGTCGTGACCTTTGACCTCAGACTGAAACGCCGCACTTATCATGAACTCACATATCGGACCGTCCACATCAGACTCTAGATTTGACGATGGTGTACTTCCTGCCGAGAGG
This sequence comes from Lophius americanus, assembly GCA_037951165.1. Classification (NCBI taxonomy): domain Eukaryota; kingdom Metazoa; phylum Chordata; class Actinopteri; order Lophiiformes; family Lophiidae; genus Lophius; species Lophius americanus. The sequence goes on from JBBDHG010000415.1 coordinate 172,427, forward strand.
AGGTCAAAGGTCGGCAGACACGACCCGACAGCAGCGAGTTTGGACTCAGGTGCTGGATCATTCTGAGCGGCGTCTCTGGAAGCGTTTGAAGGACAAGAACTCGTCTTCATCGCCGTTAGGATCTGTGTTAGTGGAGGACATCGTCGTAGCGTGTGTATATGACGTTTAGGTGTGTGTATACATGAACATGTACATAGTTTATCTGACCTACTGTGTAGGTCACAGCCGTTTGTATTCTTACATGCAGGTCAGTGTTTGAGTTTTGTACCAAAGATTTTTCAGCTGGAATCTATGAGCGTCAAAAATAAAATGTTCAAAAACGTCACGCTGGTTCTTTTATTGTGGTTTAAAACGTTTACATACTTCAAAGGTTTTCTACCGGCAGATCTAAACGTTCATCAACATTAACTTTAACATTTAAATGAACTTTAACATTTAACTGAATTTTAACATTTAAGTGAACTTATACATTTAAATTAACTTCAACATTTAAATTAACTTTAACATTTAACTGAACATTAACATTTAAATGAACTTTAACATTTAACTGAACTTTAACATTTAAATTAACTTTAACATTTAGATGATCTTTAACATTTAACTGAACTTTAACATTTAACTGAACTTTAACATTTAACCAAACTTTAACATTTAAATTATCTTTAACATTTAAATTTACTTTAACATTTAAGTAAACTTTAACATTTAAGTGAAGTTTAACATTTAAATTAACTTTAACATTTAACTGAATTTTAACATTTAACTGAAGTTTAACATTTAACCAAACTTTAACATTTAACTGAACTTTAACATTTAAATTAACTTTAACATTTAACTGAACATTAACATTTAAATGAACTTTAACATTTAACTGAACTTTAACATTTAAATTAACTTTAACATTTAGATGATCTTTAACATTTAACTGAACTTTAACATTTAACCAAACTTTAACATTTAAATTATCTTTAACATTTAAATTAACTTTAACATTTAACTGAATTTTAACATTTAAGTGAACTTATACATTTAAATTAACTTTAACATTTAAATTAACTTTAACATTTAAATTAACTTTAACATTTAAGTGAAGTTTAACATTTAAATTATCTTTAACATTTAAATTTACTTTAACATTTAAGTAAACTTTAACATTTAAGTGAAGTTTAACATTTAAATTAACTTTAACATTTAACTGAATTTTAACATTTAAGTGAACTTATACATTTAAATTAACTTTAACATTTAACTGAATTTTAACATTTAAGTGAACTTATACATTTAAATTAACTTTAACATTTAAATTAACTTTAACATTTAAATTAACTTTAACATTTAAGTGAAGTTTAACATTTAAATGAACTTTAACTTTAAGAGAGTGTGCGGTCGGGAAACCTCATGAAACACCAAACATTCACACAAGATAAAAACAATAAAACCTCGAAACTTCAGATCAACAAGCTTCAGACGCCAACATCTTCGGTTACTTTTAATGAAGCCCCGCCTCAATGGCATCCTCAAAATAACCTTCAAACATCTCCACAACTATCAGGTGTACCGGCTTCACCTGGTGTCTGTGGACAGGTGAGACTGAAACCATTTATTTACAGTACATGTGAGTAATCTGCAATCAAACATATAAGAGGTAGTGACATCAGTAAAATTAAGATTTGAGAATGTATATTTTTGTTCAATGATTTAATAACTTGTGGTTTTAAAAACAGTTTTGACCCAAACCTGGACTTTGAGTTTGCCGGTAAAAATGACAAAATACAGTAGATTAAAATTATAATTTTGATGACTTCTCGCTCGATCGGTTAAGATCCACAGTTTCAGAATAAGAGGAGCGTCGGATTTTTGTTCAAAGTCCTAAAATGAGTAAGTGGGTCGGTGTTTTTTAAGAGGCTTTAACGGTGAGATCAAAGCATCGCCTCATGAAAACAAACCACAGTCAACTTAAATGATTACGTTAGACTCAGAAACACCTTAAAATAGTTCTACTCGTTGAAATCATTTCTTTCAGTCATCAAGAATTTTCTTTTTTACGGGGATGATTGGACTTCTTCAAATCTTCCTCCAAACACTCGTTTCACTGTTTTACCTTCGAAAAACATAAAACGCGAAGGAAATTAATATTTTTTTAATTATTACTATCATAATAATGATAATAATAATTATATTTAAAATGAAGAACTTCAAACTTAAATCTTGGACTCAATAATACTTCATTTAAATGTATGTTGTTTTTGTTTTTACAGTGTAGATGTTAGAATCACTGCTTTAACAGAGAACCAGATAAAGTTCAAATGATTAAAATTGTTAAGTTAAAAGTCGAATATCAAAGGCAGAGATCAAAGGTGCATTCTGCAGCTTGTAGACTGACAGCTTCGGAGATGACGCCCCCTGGACCCCCCTCACCCCCCTGTGCTCTGACATTTATGTCAGCAGTAAATCCTGTGTGTGTCAAACAGCCAATGGGATCAGAAGCATGGCCGGCTCTCTGCAGGAAAAACTGCACTCTTTCAGACCAAATATGGTGTTTCCTGCTACCGCAGCGGACGTCCGGTTCCCAAATATGGAGCTTTCTTCTGGCGGGACATCCAGACTCTGCGTGTGAATGTGTGTTTTGTGACGTGACGCCTGAACGGGCAGGTTCGGCAGGTCGGATCAGAGAGTGTAAACTTTGACTGACGAGAACATGGGCCTTGAACTTTAGCTTTCTCAGGACGAATGTGGTGACGTCATGCTGCGGTGATCAGGTGACAGACTTCAGTTTAACGAGAGGGAGACGGAATTTTAAACGACAAATGTTAAAATCACTGCTTTACTACTAAGTTACTGACGCCAGAAAAACAATAGTTATAATTACAAGATACATTCAAAAAGTAAACGTAGATGTTTCCGCCCGGTCTCGAACCGGGGACCTTTCGCGTGTTAGGCGAACGTGATAACCACTACACTACGGAAACCCACGAGTAAAAGAGTCCGTTAATAATATATAAGTACAAGAACGTTTAATAAAAACAGGCATCATTTATCAACCGATAGTCTCTGATTAATGAATAAATTCAGGATTTATGAATCACTAGAGTTGGTCATTTTATTTGCAGCTTTTGTATTTATATTAAATTAAACAATAACATTAAATAATAAATTAAATGAATGATATCAACATAGTAACATAATAATTTCTCTATTATATAATCTCATAATCGTTCTTAATGTTGCCACAGAACAGCGCCCCCTGTGGTGAGTGGCTGTCAGGATGGGGGCGGGTTCACCTGGTCAGGAGAACAGGTGTGACATGCAGAGCGACAGGAGGTAAAGTAGAGGAGGAGGAATGAGAACGAATAAACCCTCAAAATTTACATTATTAGCTCGATACAAGAATTATCAGTGGAGCTTCTGGAAAACAAGCGGAAGGTTTACCTTCAGAAAAATATAAAAAACAACTTCATTTTCTATTTCCTAGGGAAGCACAAAGAAAAGACTTTTACCATTAACTAAACTATCGAGACAGGGGCCGTATAAATTTGGTATTTTATAATAACTGTGTAATTAAAACATTAACAGCTTTGAATTTGTAAAAGAATAGGGTGGACATATTTTAAGATTTGCTTATATTTATTTGATACTTGATATTTTTTTATTAAAGGGTTGGAACATGAATGAAAAGATAAAGTAAAGTTTTAATTTATTATTATGATGTTATCCATCCTAGCTGCTAACACACTCGACTAACTTTACTCGACCAAACTTAAATAATAAACATTTAACTCCACAGAACTCTTCATGCTGCTTCTTTTTCTCACTGATTCTGACGTCACTGCTCAGAATGGTTTCTGGTCAAACCTCTAGTTTGAATCACTCTTCAAAAGAGTTCAACGCGGTCATAGGTTCCATCCCTATACAGCCGTGGATGATGGACTCACAGAGTCTTATTCACTCTTCTGTCAGCCCCTCCCCTCCCTTCCTCCCATAATGATTGAGGATTCAAAATTTGAGGATAAAATAATCGAAAAAATGAAATAATGGATTTATTAGATATTTGCTGTTGAAGATGTTTTCCTTATCCTTTAAGAAGAAATAATATTTTAGACGGGTACTCATCCTGGAATGTTGTAATGTAAATATTACAAAAACAGCCTTTAAAAATGTTTTGTTTCCATCTTCAAAATCTTTAAAGTGTAATTATACTCTGTATTTGAACACTTTAAAGTCATTCAACTGCTGTTTTGTGTTTGTTGTTATTTATGCATTTATTTTATTTAGTCATCGTTTTATTGTTTTGTTTTTTTCTGTTGTTATAGAGTAGATTGACATTCCCAATGTGTTTGTATATTTCAAGAATTGTAATAGAAATAAGAATAAAAAACCTCTAGTTTGAATTGTGCAGAAGCAGGAAGTCGACTTGATTACTTCCGGTCAGTGCAGGTAGCCCCGCCCACCACAGGAGGGCGCTCAACAACAGAACTGCAGCAAACCCAGATTTGCTGGTGTCTTATTTTTAAAGTAAATAAAGATAAGCAACCAGAAACTGATTTATTTCTGAAATAAAACGAATCCAGAGTGAAATCGTTCAGAACTTCAAAGAACAATACATTAATTTATGAGTATTTAAGACATCAGTGATGATGCGTGTCATAAATAAGACTTTAGTTCTTGTTTTTAACAGGAACATTAAAGTCTTTGTGAGAGATTTAGTTTTATTAATACATTTTTAATTAATCATTAGTTTTTAAATACAGTTTTGAATAAATTTGCACAGACCACAGACGAAGGCTGGATGTTAAACAATAAAATATACCTGTTCAAAGTATATAAAGTCATAAATAAAGTCAATATTAACAAAACTCAATTTTAAATGACCCTGAAGCTAATAAGAATATTAAAGTTTCTCTTCTTTCTATGCTTTTCTTCAAACTTAATAAACACCGAAGAATTAATGCTGAAAATCTCATTTATGATGAAGACGAGGGAATTTAAATCTTTAACGCCGTGCTTTATGCTTTAGATAAAAATAGATCTTTGTCTCCGTGTGAAAGCGTCACTAATCTGAGCAGAGAAGAAGAAAGGCTGCAGCCGTTGGGATTAAAGCACAACCGGGTCAACTTTAATAAGAACCACGTTGGTCCGATACAGAACACACCATAAAACAAAGAGGCAGAAAAAACTGTTTACATTTAATAATAATAATAAAAAAAGAAAATATTACAAAAACACACCTAAAACGTTTTTTGAGCTGAACTGGGTGTAACTGGAATAAAAGTGGTTCACAGAGAAAACTTCAGCGCCGCGTTTGGACCCTGTTGGAGCACAGAGGCGGTCCAGAGAACCAGAAGAGTCCTGAGAAGTTTACTGGTCGGCATAAATGTGGGTTTGTTTTCAGAATAAAGGTGAGGGTGTTGGTGGAGGAAGACGAGATTCACATCCCGGCCGTCTAGTATTTACACCGTTTCTTCATCGCCGCTGCTTTTTCTCCAGAACCGATGAAGTGGGCCGACTCAAAAACTTTACTAAAATATCAGAAGGTTCTTTCAGGAACTTTCTTCACTCACGCGTAAAAGTTTATCTATATCCTCATTGTAGGAAAATAAAACGTGACGACTCTCCTAAAGGTCACGATGTGTCGCGGCTCGATTTCTGACCCGTTTGTGTGTCAGGGAGAAACGCGTGGATGGATCAAACGGAACCGCACGAGTTCTTCTGCCGAAACCAGGGAGAAGGAAGGTTAAAGGAATAATTCAGCCTCTTGAAGAACCGCCCCTTTGGAGAATAAGAGGAGGAGCCGGACGTCACGGACGACATCCGTCACTCACATCACATCTGCGTAACCACGGCGACCCTTGGAGCTGAACATCAGACCGACCTCAAGCACGAGGTCCAATAAGCCTGCAGAGACGCGTCTGCAGAGACGTCTGCAGGTACGTCTCTGCAGACGCGTCTCTGCAGACACGTCTGCAGAGACGCGTCTGCAGAGACGCACCTGCAGAGAGAGACGCACCTGCAGAGAGAGACGCACCTGCAGAGAGAGACGCACCTGCAGAGAGAGACGCACCTGCAGAGAGAGACGCACCTGCAGAGGTGTCTGCCTGAGTATTTTTCACAGACGCCGCTGAGCTTTAAGGAAGTCTGAAATGAAGGAGGCTGTTTTTACACGGTCGTAATGTTTCGCTGCAGTCAGTCGCATCAACGCCATCATGACGCGCTCAGGTCGACCGAACGCCGACGCATCTTTCCGAGGACGGAATCCGATTGGAGCAGAAGTTATGAGCCTTCGGTTCCGAGTGTTGGTTGGGTTCTGACGTGTGACGAACGCAGCATAGCCCCCCCCCTGGTTGAAGGGTAAACGGGTTCGAAGCAGCGCTGGGACGGTCCCACCTGTCCAGGTGTTAGTCTCAGCCGTCTGTCAACCAACCTGATGTTTAGTTTCCAGAACCACAAAAACCCAATGTTTAGAGCCGCTGACTGTGTAATAACCCCTCCTCCTCCCCCTCCTCCTCCTCCTCCTCCTCCTCAGAGAGGGTCTTTCTCGCGTTCATGAATAAACACATGTTAAATGTTGGGACAGCGAGCGTGAAGGGGCGGGACAGAACCGGTACCTGCAGGTATATATATGGAACACGTAGAGAACACACAACTACTGCACGATCGCAGACGGCGAGGCGCGGCCCCCGCCATCTTCATCGCCCTACTGCAGCTCAGAGGAACTCCACCTTCTCCTCTGTCGTCAGGAAATATAGGAAAATAGAATTTCAGGAGGACATGCGCTCCCCGCTAAGAGAGAAGGTTTGAACAGGTGCGGCGGAGAGACGGGGGCGGGGCTACTGTAAGCGTCGGCATCCATGTGAGGCGTGTCAGCTGTGGTGAGAGGAGGGTCTATCTGCTCCGGCGCGCGAGGGACCAGAGCGCCGCGGGCGTGAACTTCAGGGGGGCATTAAGAAGAAAGAAAAAAGAAAAACAGTTTTTGTAGAAGTGAAGGAAGCCGCCGTTCTCTTCAGAAGATCTTTCCTTTCTTCTTGTTCTTCTCCATCGTCCTGGAGAGAAACCAGAGAGAAGAAAGATTATCATTCATCTGCTCCTCGTCTTCACTGATGGAGACGACGCACATCCAGATTCTGTCTGCTCCCACAGAAGATCATCTGTCTACAACCAACTGCATGTCCTCTCTCCCCACATCCACAAACCTCCTCATTCCTGCTGCCGATCTTCTGTCACAGATAACTCCTCACACGCCTCTCCACACTCCTCTTTGCTCCTCCCCTTCTTTCCTGCCTGCCTCTCCTAAGACTAGATCCACTATCCCTCCTCTTCTTAACGGGTCAGAACCATCTCAGTCTGTCCTCTCTGACTTTGTCTCCAGGACGTCTCACCTGGACTGTCCCTCTGATGTCTCCTCTCTAATCCTGTCCTTCCTCCTCACTCCCAGAGAACATCTGAACATCTTCATCTCTGCCTCCTGTCTTCTGCTCAGAACCAGAACCACCGTCTCTGAACCATCCAGCAGAACTTCTCTCACCTCCATCCTAGAAACCTTTCCCTTCATTCCTGCTGCCGATCTTCTGTCACAGATAACTCCTCACACTCCTCTCCACCCACTCCACCCTGCTAACACTCGCTTCTTCATCTCCTCTCCACCCTCCCCGTTGCTCTGAACAGTTGAACCCAAGTCCCTTGAACTCCTGCACCTCCTCCACCTCTACTCCTCCACACACATGGGTTCTGTCTGTAGTTAATGAGCAGAGATGTTACTGACTTGGAGGCGTCCAGCTTCTGCTGCTCCACAATCCTCTGCTGGGCCTCCCAGTTCACCTTCTCGTCTTCAAACACTCGTCTCTTCTCCTCCAGCTCTTTGTACTGAGCCTCCAGGTTCCTCTTCATCTGCTCGTGGCGCCGCTCCAGCTGGGGGCGGAGACAACAGTTCACTCACTGACGACGCCCACCACCACACACAGCAAATGATGCATCATTCATTCATTCGTACATTCATTAAATCATTCATTCATACAATCATTCATTCATTGATCATTCATTCATTCATCTGTACAATCATTCATTCATTCATACAATCATTCATTCATACATTCATTCGATGATCATTCATTCATTCATCTGTACAATCATTCATTCATTCATACAATCATTAATTCATACATTCATACGATGATCATTCATTCATTCATCTGTACAATCATTCATTCATACGATGATCATACATTCATTCATTCATACAATCATTCATTCATACAATCATTCATTCGATGATCATTCATTCATTCATCTGTACAATCATTCATTCATACGATGATCATACATTCATTCATTCATACAATCATTCATTAATACAATCATTCATACATTCATTCGTACATTCATTCATTCGATGATCATTCATTCATTCATCTGTACAATCATTCATTCATACGATGATCATACATTCATTCATTCATACAATCATTCATACAATCATTCGTACATTCATTCGATGATCATTCATTCATTCATCTGTACAATCATTCATTCATACGATGATCATACATTCATTCATTCATTCATACAATCATTCATTCATTCATTCATACAATCATTCGTACATTCATTCGATGATCATTCATTCATTCATCTGTACAATCATTCATTCATACGATGAACATACATTCATTCATACAATCATTAATTCATTCGATGATCATTCATTCATCTGTACAATCATTCATTCATTCATACAATCATTCGTACATTCATTCGATGATCATTCATTCATTCATCTGTACAATCATTCATTCATACGATGATCATACATTCATTCATTCATTCATACAATCATTCATACAATCATTCGTACATTCATTCGTACATTCATTCGATGATCATTCATTCATCTGTACAATCATTCATTCATACAATCATTCATTCATTCGATGATCATTCATTCATTCATCTGTACAATCATTCATTCATACGATGATCATACATTCATTCATTCATTCATACAATCATTAATTCATTCGATGATCATTCATTCATCTGTACAATCATTCATTCATTCATACATTCATACAATCATTCGATGATCATTCATTCATTCATTCAGAGTGTGTATGTACACTCAAACTCACCTCGGCTTCTGAGTCCTTCAGTTTCTGCTTCTTCTCCTTCACCTTCATTTCAAACACCTGCTCCATCTCCGCCTCCATCTTCTTCATCTTCATCACGTGCTCCCTGCGCTCCTCCTCCATCTGGGCCAGAGGACTCCTGGTGAGCGCGGCACAGTTTCACGTTAGTATCCGACAGAACGCTCCGACGTGAATGACCTTCTAGCCTCCCTCTGTGACATCATCAGAAGAGTGAGTGGGCGGGGCTTACTTAGTGAGCTGTCCTTTGGTCTTGGAGGTGTCCACGCCGTTACAGGTGACGGCCGCCAGCTTCTTGCTGCGGTAGTTTTCATAGTGGACGTTGTTGGTCACGTCCTTCAGGTCCTGCATGTGGGTCCTGTGGGGGGAGAGGAGAACCTGACATCAGTGGGACCAAATGTGTTATTATTATTAATATTATTATTACTAATATTATTATTATTACTAATATTATTACTAATATTATTATTACTTATATTATTATTATTATTACTATTATTATTATTATTACTAATATTATTATTATTATTATTACTAATATTATTATTACTTATATTATTATTATTATTACTATTATTACTATTATTATTATGACTAATATTATTAATATTATTATGACTAATATTATTAATATTATTATTACTAACATTATTATTATTACTAATATTATTATTATTAACATTATTAATATTATTATTACTAATATTATTATTATTACCAACATTATTATTATTACTAATATTATTATTATTACTAATATTATTATTATTAACATTATTAATACTAATATTATTATTATTACCAACATTATTATTATTACCAATATTATTATTATTACTAATATTATTATTATTATTACTAATATTATTATTAAAATTATTATTAACTCAAACATGAAAGAAACGAGTTTCTTCCTTTCTGTCAGTCAAGAACTGGAATCAGAGCAAAGAAAATATATTTAAAGTTCTTTCATCCGATGATTTTGTGTTTTCATATTTGATGGTTTTACATTTTAAGTTTCTTTGCATGTTTTATGATAAAATGCTTCTTTTTTACTGTTTATTATGAATTTAAAGGGGGCGGGGCATCAGGAGCTGTGGAATGTTCACAGACAGCTGATTGCATCATTCCACAGGATGTCAGCTGTGACTGATGACATCACGACCGAGGAGGACGTCTCTGAAAGGTCCAGTCGTTCACCAGAACATTCGTAGAACTCACGATTCCAGCATCCAGTCCCTGACACGGAACCGTCGACCTGCTGAATGACAGCATCAGTGATGGAGGCGGGTTCATGACGTCTCACCTGATCAGCATGTTACGCAGTACGGTGAAGTCGCAGTGCTCGCCATTCTCCACTGAGAGAGAGAGAGAGAGAGAGAGAGAGAAACAACATGAGAAAGGGAGACAAAGAACGAGGGAGAGAGAGAGGATAGAGAGAGAGAGAGAGAAAGGAGAGAGAGAACAAGAGAGAGGGAGAGAAAGAACAAGAGAGAGGGAGAGAACAAGAGAGAGGGAGAGAAAGAACAAGAGAGAGGGAGAGAACAAGAGAGAGGGAGAGAGAGAGAGAGAAAGAACAAGAGAGAGGGAGAGAACAAGAGAGAGGGAGAGAGAGAGGGAGAGAAAGAACAAGAGAGAGGGAGAGAACAAGAGAGAGGGAGAGAGAGAGAGAGGGAGAGAAAGAACAAGAGAGAGGGAGAGAGAGAGAGAGAGAAAGAACAAGAGAGAGGGAGATAACAAGAGAGAGGGAGAGAGAGAGAAAGAGAAAGAACAAGAGAGAGGGAGAGAACAAGAGAGAGGGAGAGAGGGAGAGAGAGAGAACAAGAGAGAGGGAGAGAGAGAGAGAGAGAAAGAACAAGAGAGAGGGAGAGAACAAGAGAGAGGGAGAGAAAGAACAAGAGAGAGGGAGAGAACAAGAGAGAGGGAGAGAGAGAGAGAGAGAAAGAACAAGAGAGAGGGAGAGAACAAGAGAGAGGGAGAGAGAGAGGGAGAGAAAGAACAAGAGAGAGGGAGAGAACAAGAGAGAGGGAGAGAGAGAGAGAGGGAGAGAAAGAACAAGAGAGAGGGAGAGAGAGAGAGAGAGAAAGAACAAGAGAGAGGGAGATAACAAGAGAGAGGGAGAGAGAGAGGGAGAGAAAGAACAAGAGAGAGGGAGAGAGAGAGAGAGAGAAAGAACAAGAGAGAGGGAGAGAACAAGAGAGAGGGAGAGAGAGAGAAAGAGAAAGAACAAGAGAGAGGGAGAGAACAAGAGAGAGGGAGAGAGGGAGAGAGAGAGAACAAGAGAGAGGGAGAGAGAGAGAGAGAGAAAGAACAAGAGAGAGGGAGAGAACAAGAGAGAGGGAGAGAGGGAGAGAGAGAGAACAAGAGAGAGGGAGAGAGAGAGAGAGAGAAAGAACAAGAGAGAGGGAGAGAACAAGAGAGAGGGAGAGAGGGAGAGAGAGAGAACAAGAGAGAGGGAGAGAGAGAGAGAGGGAGAAAGGGGCAGAAACACATTAGTCTCACGATGAACACTCCTCTCTGTAATCATAGATGGAGGATGAAGGTGTCGTCGGAGGTTCCTCAGGTGTCTACACTCACTATCAGAGTTCTACAGGTGCTGAGGTAGAGTGAGGAACTCTGGGTAAAACACTATCAGCAGTGAGTTCTATGTGTTCACACTGAGGGTCAGTCACAGGTGAGTAGGATGAACACACACACACACACACACACACACACACACACACACACACACCTGTAGTGTGGTATTATGTTACTAACAAGATTAATCGTGTCTGACCGCTAATATATCAATTAATTATAAAAATATAAGTACAAACAGCAAGTTTACATTTATGTTATCTATGGAGTCTCTCTCTCACACACACACACACACACACACACACACACACACACAGAGAACAGTTCATCCATTCATCCGTCACAGAGGGTAAAACAGATGTCAGAGGTCAAAGGTCAGAGCAGCAGGAGGCCATGATCACATGGGACGGTTTTACTACAAGCAGCTTTTCATCCATTCGTGATCAAAGTGTCAGAGACGGATGAGCCGTGGACAGGAAGTCCATTTGATTCTGATGTTCTGAGGTTCTAATGTTCTGAGGTTCTGAGGTTCTAATGTTTTGAGGTTCTGATGTTTTGATGTTTTGAGGTTCTGAGGTTCTGAGGTTTTGAGGTTCTGAGGTTTTGATGTTTTGATGTTTTGAGGTTCTGAGGTTCTGAGGTTCTGAGGTTCTGAGCTTCTAATGTTCTGAGGTTCTGATGTGTTGACCTGTTCGGTTCTGGTTCTGTCTCCTCTGATGTTTTGATTGCAGGCATTAGATAATAAGTTCATGTTTCCATTGACTTTGATGTTTGTGCAGGAATTCTGGCTTCTATGTTCTGTTGTGTTTGTCGTTTCTGATCCTGGACTCAAAAGGAGAAATGATGGAATAATAGTTCTGTTGGAGCAAACAGAACCACGCTGATCAGAAACAGTTTGACCTCCTGCTCTACTCTAGTGACATAACGCACAAACTCCTCTCATCGGATCACAGACGGTACCGGCTGGACGCCACACACTCAGAACAAACAGCAGTTTCTGGTGAACAGAACCGGTCTCAGTTAGACGACGGTTACAGACATGGTTACAGGGTCAGACGGGTTCTGGACATGGACTGCAGATAAAGTGCCGCCGAGGATCTCCAGGCTCTTCTTCATCAGAGATGCTGGTCCTTACGGGGTTAGGCTCCACCCACTGGCCATCAATCATCATCAGGGGAGCCAATAGGGAGGAGGACACCTTACCATTGATGAAACTTAAGAAGTCCTGCTGGCCCGTGGCCTCCAGAACCAGCCATTGACCTCCTGTCTCGTCTAGAGGAGGGAGCTCTGACGAAGGGGAGGGGTACGGGTTTTCAGTTACTGTCTGCACTCGACAGGGTCTAAATCTGGGTCTGGAGCAGCTGGGTTTAGTGTGGCGCCGACTCGGCCCAGAATTGGCACGTTTGGCCCAGATCAGCCCGGATCAACACCACAACCTGCATGTGTCCAAGCTGACCGACTTGTGTGTGTGTGTGTGTGTGTGTGTGGGGGGGGGGGGGGGATGCGACGGGTTGTTACATGAGGACCTGTGCATGAGCAGCTGGAGGGGGCGGTCCTCAGCGAGGGAGCAGGTGGGAGGAGCTAGACAGGGTCAAGGTTCACAGGGAGAAATGGTTGCAACTAGTAGTTACTGGATCTTATTCCTGATGACCGGCAGAAAAGACCTGATGCAAAGTCCAGCGTGAGTTCAGAACTTCGTCTGGGTCCATCAGGTGTTTTAAGCCGGACCGGTTGATAAATGAGCGGCGAGCGTTTTAGCCGTGATGATGATGATGCCGCGTGTGTAGAAAACATGCACAGCTGTCGAGAGCAGGCGGTTCTGATTCTACAGGAACCCTTTGGGTCCAACTCAGACCGCCTCACTGTTTCTCATAGAGCCGTGTGACGGTACCGATGCGAGCGTCTCTACTTCCTGGCTGAGGCACATGATGCTGAATGAGAAAAACCTGGATGGATTCTGTCAGAACAGAAAATCTCAAATGTAGAATTTATAAAACCTTTATTTTCCAGGAAGATTAAAAGTCCCCCCTAGAGCGTCCCCACGGAGTTCTGGAACGCATGTCAAGACTTACTGAACAGAACCAAAGGGTCCAATAATGCTCCATAGACAAACTTTACCCAGCGGTTGACTTTTAAATAAATAAATAAATAACTAAATAACTTCATTAATGAACGGATCGGATTAAAACAGATTATTTCCATGAAGTTTCCTGATGAATCTTCTTCTTCTACACATTTAAAGTAATTTCCCTAAAAACACCTGAAATAATGAAAGTCTGATTCGGTGATTTTCCTTTTCTACTGTTTAAAAACAAACTAAGTCATTTGTCGTTCTTGGGTGAGAACATTAAAGGGCTTATAATCCTTCTAAATATGCAAATGAGTCAGAGTTACTGGATGAGCGTCGACAGGCTCATAAAACTAAATCACGGCTAATGAACATGTTAGCAATGCATTATGGGTAAGGATCCCGGTCCTTGGTCCAGCGAGGCCCTTAAAGTCTCCTCACCCGCCACCGACAGCATGAACTCTGGGTAAAATCTAAAGGTGTGACGAGGCGAGGGATTACAGCTGTGGGTGGAAACACTGGAGCAAAGACGGGAAGCACGGGGTTAGAGATGTTTCTACAGCCTCCAGCTTCCTCCATGACGAGCCACAGAATCAGACCTGGGACAGAACCGGCCGGCAAACCTGCTGAGAACGTCGGACATGCAGGGATTTCATATTTTGAGATTTGCCAAGAAGATTGACCTCATCAATGAGAGAAGGGTCCAGTTTATCTCCACCTGGACGTCGCTGGTGTATCGAGCGACACCGAACAAACAGACGCGACAGAAACGAGAGCCGGCATGAGATCCGAGATCTGGGTCACTTCAACCGCTGGAAGCAGCTCTGCCCTCCTCAGTAGTTAGACCCTCTACCTCTGAGTTTATCCCAGTGTCTCCCACACATACGCTCTACTAGGGCCCGCCCAGATAAATGAAGGCCCGCCCAGATAAATGAAGACCCGCCCAGATAAATGAAGGCCCGCCCAGATAAATGAAGGCCCGCCCAGATAAATGAAGACCCGCCCAGATAAATGACGACCAACCAAAATAAATGAAGACCGGCCCAGATAAATGAAGACCGGCCCAGATAAATGGAGGCCCGCCCAGATAAATGAAGACCCGCCCAGATAAATGAAGACCGGCCCAGATAAATGAAGACCCGCCCAGATAAATGAAGACCCGCCCAGATAAATGAAGACCCGCCCAGATAAATGAAGACCCGCCCAGATAAATGAAGACCCGCCCAGATAAATGAAGGCCCGCCCAGATAAATGAAGACCCGCCCAGATAAATGACGACCAACCAAAATAAATGAAGACCGGCCCAGATAAATGAAGACCGGCCCAGATAAATGAAGACCCGCCCAGATAAATGACGGCCCGCTCACAACTCTTTCCCAGCCAGAGGAGACGCTCACAGACCTGCGGACCGACAGGTCCAGCCTGAAACCTCAGGTCAGTCCTTTTGTTCTGCTCTTATTAACGTTAGCGTTCTCTTTAGTAGATAAACTCTTCCTCACATGAGAGACGAAGGCTTCCATGTCCGGTCTGAATGTTTATCGCCTCACTACAATGCAGAAAAATAATCAGCGCTTGGTCCGTTAGCTTAATGCTATCACACAATGGGAATTGCCTTTAGCATGCTAGCAAAAGTAGAATTGACGTCGCAACCAAAATCAAACAATAAACAAGTTTGTACAAATAAAATATGTTATTTGTTTGTACTATATATGTCAGTTTAACTTTAGAGTGTGAGACGCTGCTATGAGTATTTTTTAACGATAAAGGAAGGCGAACTACTAGTCCGACTTATTTCCTCCTGTCAGAACAAATACACAATGTCGACCAACTTTACTTACGCTGCCATCAATCAAACCAATAAGGTAAATATGTGTCTGCTTCCTCCATGAACAGAAAAAAACAGATTACAGAGTTAAATTCTAAGCGCTTCTGCTCGTAGATATGACCTCATCGTCAGCAGGAAAGATTTACTGCACATGATGAAGGACGACAGGCAAAAACGGCACTGGTGGTTCTGAGAGAACCGGCCCGCCGGGTCACAGACTCTTACAGTTTTTTATTCTGAAATATGAAGTAGAGTGAGCGTCAGATAATAATTTGGAGCGTTCATCGGTTCACAAATAGACTTTTATTTTGTTTTAATTAGTTAATGTTGAAATAAGACATTAGGAGTGATGACGCGTTCACGATGGTCATTTTTCTTGAGTTGTAAACAGTTGTTTGTGTTGACCTGAGGAAGAAGATGCATAAACACCGTCCCCCTACATAAAAATGGTTTGGACAATGTGAACAAACAACCTCCTGAGGTTCTGGCCTCGTCAGACCTCAGCCTGAAACATGTCCACGTTCTCAGCGTTTCACCAGCGTTCAGCCCGAGTCTGACCGGAGCAACGGTTCGACCAGAAGGCAGCAACAGAAAGGTGAGGGGGAGAAGAGGGGGGGAGGAGTCTCTGAGGGGGTCGGGGGTCGGGGGAGAAAATGAGGTGGAAATCAAAAGAAAGATGGTTTGGTTTACCAAAGAGGCCCTCTGTCAGTCGTGGAACAGAATAAAGAAAAAGAGAGAGAAGAAGAATGAAAAAGTGGAGGACGGATAAACGATCAACCACAGAGCAGCAGAAGAACGTCGCTCCATCCCAGGACATAAAAGCTCATCATCCAGGGCTGGGGCTCACTCATATCCCATGATGCACCAGGAGGACTGAGTGCATGGAGGTTCAGGCTGGAGGGAGGACAGGTGGGTTTACAGAGGAACATGATGGTGGATCAAAAACCTGAGGAACCTTCTGAGCTTTGATCCCCAAAGATCAAAGACCTTCTTTAATCGCAGCTAAAACTCTGTCCACGACGTGAAGGAGCTGCTAACCCAGAAAAATGAACTTAGAAAATCACCGAGAGCTGAAATCAAGACTCCATCATAATAATAATAATTATATAATAATAATGTGTCAGACCCAAAACTTCTGTTCTGGTCCAGAGATGCTTACTAATGAGCGCCGCCGCCTGTCAGAACTATCAGCGACCTTTCACACCAACGTGACCTCAGCCAGAAGAACAAGCAGCATAAAAGAAGCTGGATCTGGTCTTCCAGTGGTCTGTCCAAAGCCGGCGCACAGAACCTCAGCTCGACTAATCCACCGACGGAGAAGTTTGGAATCTGAACCCGCCCTGGACAAACTTTGTGGTTCATCAACAACAGGCGACTCATTCTGATCCCGTCCCGACAACCAGGGAGGAAAGCAGGTCTGGACCCGGTCCCAGTCTTAAACCGCCCCATCAGAGCCGACCCAATCATTGTCAACATGTAGTTGCATCATTGTTGCATCAGTACTTCCTGAGTGAGGTCACCAGAACCATCCCCGAGCGGCTGCCGGTGCTGCCAAACAAACTCGCTCCTTTTGTTCTCTGTCAACTTTTCTCGCTGTAAAGTTTGTTGATCACCGCGGCGACGCCGGCAGAACACGCCAACACGTCACAGATCTCGCTAACAAGACAGAAAGGAGTCGTCACGATTGTTTGTCAACATCCTGTGCCCCAAAACTCCCTTCTCTTTTAAAGGCGCCGGCGTATCTGGACTCGAAGGCGTCTAGAACGCCGTGACCAGTTTGGTTGGACTGTTTAGCAGAGAGAATTGTGGGTAGGCGAGCTACGTTTGACTGTATAGAGTGTTAGCTTGATTGCGACACTGAGTGACAGACGACAAAGGGCCGACTCTGTCAGACGACCCGGCGTTCCTGAGGCTCATATGAAAGTGTGAATCGGGCTGAATGGTACCGCGTAGGCCCGGTTTAAAAATGATTTCTCTGAAAGTGTTTCTCAGGAGACGCTGGTTATTAATACATCTGATTGAACGCCGTGGAGGACATGCAGCAGGTCATGCAGCAGGTCTCACACGCCTGGAGCCGAGTCAGCCTACCTTCAGCCACGCCCCACGGATACTGGCGACCTCTGACCTTCTTGCCGTTTACCTCGATGACCACGTTGCTGCCGACCACAGCCAGCGGCATCTTCTCCTGGAGGAGGAGAAAAAAGTCAATCATTCACTGCTGCTTCCTCCTCCGGCGCTCACTTCCTGTAGCCTCAAACGCTGCCTGCCAGGTCATCACATCTAGTCACCAACGTCAGACTGAGGTCCTAACATCTAGTCGCCAGCATCAGACTGAGGTCCTTACATCTAGTCACCAGCGTCAGTCTGAGGTCCTAACATCTAATCACCAACATCAGACTGAGGTCCTAACATCTAGTCGCCAGCATCAGACTGAGGTCCTAACATCTAGTCACCAACGTCAGACTGAGGTCCTTACATCTAGTCACCAACGTCAGTCTGAGGTCATAACATCTAGTCACCAACATCAGTCTGAGGTCCTTACATCTAATCACCAACATCAGACTGAGGTCCTAACATCTAGTCACAAGCGTCAGTCTGAGGTCATAACATCTAGTCACCAACATCAGACTGAGGTCCTAACTTCTAGTCACCAACGTCAGACTGAGGTCCTTACATCTAGTCACCAACGTCAGTCTGAGGTCATAACATCTAGTCGCCAGCATCAGACTGAGGTCCTAACATCTAGTCACCAACGTCAGACTGATGTCCTTACATCTAGTCACCAACATCAGTCTGAGGTCATAACATTTAGTCACCAACATCAGTCTGAGGTCATAACATCTAGTCGCCAACATCAGACTGAGGTCCTAACATCTAGTCACCAACGTCAGACTGATGTCCTTACATCTAGTCACCAACATCAGTCTGAGGTCATAACATTTAGTCACCAACATCAGTCTGAGGTCCTAACATCTAGTCACAAGCGTCAGTCTGAGGTCCTAACATCTAGTCACCAGCGTCAGTCTGAGGTCCTTACATCTAGTCACCAACATCAGACTGAGGTCCTTACATCTAGTCACCAACATCAGACTGAGGTCCTAACATCTAGTCACCAGCGTCAGACTGAGGTCCTAACATCTAGTCACCAACATCAGACTGAGGTCCTTACATCTAGTCACCAACGTCAGACTGAGGTCCTAACATATAGTCACCAACGTCAGACTGAGGTCCTAACATCTAGTCACCAACGTCAGACTGAGGTCCTAACATCTAGTCACCAGCGTCAGACTGAGGTCCTTACATCTAGTCACCAACGTCAGACTGAGGTCCTAACATCTAGTCACCAACGTCAGACTGAGGTCCTAACATCTAGTCACCAACGTTAGACTGAGGTCCTTACATCTAGTCACCAGCGTCAGACTGAGGTCCTAACATCTAGTCACCAACATCAGACTGAGGTCCTAACATCTAGTCGCCAGCATCAGACTGAGGTCCTAACATCTAGTCACCAACATCAGTCTGAGGCCCTAACATCTAGTCACCAACGTCAGACTGAGGTCCTAACATCTAGTCACCAACGTCAGACTGAGGTCCTTACATCTAGTCACCAACGTCAGACTGAGGTCCTAACATCTAGTCACCAGCGTCAGACTGAGGTCCTAACATCTAGTCACCAACATCAGACTGAGGTCCTAACATCTAGTCACCAACATCAGACTGAGGTCCTTACATCTAGTCACCAACATCAGACTGAGGTCCGTACATCTAGTCACCAACATCAGACTGAGGTCCTTACATCTAGTCACCAACGTCAGACTGAGGTCCTAACATCTAGTCACCAACGTCAGACTGAGGTCCTAACATCTAGTCACCAACGTTAGACTGAGGTCCTTACATCTAGTCACCAACGTCAGACTGA
This sequence comes from Lophius americanus, assembly GCA_037951165.1. Classification (NCBI taxonomy): domain Eukaryota; kingdom Metazoa; phylum Chordata; class Actinopteri; order Lophiiformes; family Lophiidae; genus Lophius; species Lophius americanus. The sequence goes on from JBBDHG010000415.1 coordinate 191,950, forward strand.
GGTCCTAACATCTAGTCACCAACATCAGACTGAGGTCCTAACATCTAGTCGCCAGCATCAGACTGAGGTCCTAACATCTAGTCACCAACATCAGTCTGAGGCCCTAACATCTAGTCACCAACATCAGACTGAGGTCCTTACATCTAGTCACCAACGTCAGACTGAGGTCCTTACATCTAGTCACCAACGTCAGACTGAGGTCCTAACATCTAGTCACCAGCGTCAGACTGAGGTCCTAACATCTAGTCACCAACATCAGACTGAGGTCCTAACATCTAGTCACCAACATCAGACTGAGGTCCTTACATCTAGTCACCAACATCAGACTGAGGTCCGTACATCTAGTCACCAACATCAGACTGAGGTCGTAACATCTAGTCACCAACGTCAGACTGAGGTCCTTACATCTAGTCACCAGCGTCAGACTGAGGTCCTAACATCTAGTCACCAACATCAGACTGAGGTCCTTACATCTAGTCACCAACGTCAGACTGAGGTCCTAACATCTAGTCACCAACATCAGACTGAGGTCCTAACATCTAGTCACCAGCGTCAGACTGAGGTCCTAACATCTAGTCACCAACGTCAGACTGAAGTCCTTACATCTAGTCACCAACATCAGACTGAGGTCCTTACATCTAGTCACCAACATCAGACTGAGGTCCTTACATCTAGTCACCAACATCAGACTGAGGTCCTAACATTTAGTCACCAACGTCAGACTGAGGTCCTAACATCTAGTCACCAACGTCAGACTGAGGTCCTTACATCTATTCACCAATGTCAGACTGAGGTCCTAACATCTAGTCACCAACATCAGACTGAGGTCCTAACATCTAGTCGCCAGCATCAGACTGAGGTCCTAACATCTAGTCACCAACATCAGTCTGAGGCCCTAACATCTAGTCACCAACGTCAGACTGAGGTCCTAACATCTAGTCAACAGCGTCAGACTGAGGTCCTAACATCTAGTCACCAACATCAGACTGAGGTCCTAACATCTAGTCACCAACATCAGACTGAGGTCCTTACATCTAGTCACCAACATCAGACTGAGGTCCGTACATCTAGTCACCAACATCAGACTGAGGTCCTAACATCTAGTCACCAACGTCAGACTGAGGTCCTTACATCTAGTCACCAGCGTCAGACTGAGGTCCTAACATCTAGTCACCAACATCAGACTGAGGTCCTTACATCTAGTCACCAACGTCAGACTGAGGTCCTAACATCTAGTCACCAACATGAGACTGAGGTCCTAACATCTAGTCACCAGCGTCAGACTGAGGTCCTAACATCTAGTCACCAACATCAGACTGAGGTCCTTACATCTAGTCACCAACGTCAGACTGAGGTCCTAACATATAGTCACCAACGTCAGACTGAGGTCCTAACATCTAGTCACCAACGTCAGACTGAGGTCCTAACATCTAGTCACCAGCGTCAGACTGAGGTCCTTACATCTAGTCACCAACGTCAGACTGAGGTCCTAACATCTAGTCACCAACGTCAGACTGAGGTCCTAACATCTAGTCACCAACGTTAGACTGAGGTCCTTACATCTAGTCACCAACGTCAGACTGAGGTCCTAACATCTAGTCACCAACATCAGACTGAGGTCCTAACATCTAGTCGCCAGCATCAGACTGAGGTCCTAACATCTAGTCACCAACATCAGTCTGAGGCCCTAACATCTAGTCACCAACGTCAGACTGAGGTCCTAACATCTAGTCACCAACATCAGACTGAGGTCCTAACATCTAGTCACCAACATCAGACTGAGGTCCTTACATCTAGTCACCAACATCAGACTGAGGTCCGTACATCTAGTCACCAACATCAGACAGAGGTCGTAACATCTAGTCACCAACGTCAGACTGAGGTCCTTACATCTAGTCACCAACGTCAGACTGAGGTCCTAACATCTAGTCACCAACGTCAGACTGAGGTCCTTACATCTAGTCACCAACGTCAGACTGAGGTCCTAACATCTAGTCAACAGCGTCAGACTGAGGTCCTAACATCTAGTCACCAACATCAGACTGAGGTCCTAACATCTAGTCACCAACATCAGACTGAGGTCCTTACATCTAGTCACCAACATCAGACTGAGGTCCGTACATCTAGTCACCAACATCAGACTGAGGTCCTAACATCTAGTCACCAACGTCAGACTGAGGTCCTTACATCTAGTCACCAGCGTCAGACTGAGGTCCTAACATCTAGTCACCAACATCAGACTGAGGTCCTTACATCTAGTCACCAACGTCAGACTGAGGTCCTAACATCTAGTCACCAACATGAGACTGAGGTCCTAACATCTAGTCACCAGCGTCAGACTGAGGTCCTAACATCTAGTCACCAACATCAGACTGAGGTCCTTACATCTAGTCACCAACGTCAGACTGAGGTCCTAACATATAGTCACCAACGTCAGACTGAGGTCCTAACATCTAGTCACCAACGTCAGACTGAGGTCCTAACATCTAGTCACCAGCGTCAGACTGAGGTCCTTACATCTAGTCACCAACGTCAGACTGAGGTCCTAACATCTAGTCACCAACGTCAGACTGAGGTCCTAACATCTAGTCACCAACGTTAGACTGAGGTCCTTACATCTAGTCACCAACGTCAGACTGAGGTCCTAACATCTAGTCACCAACATCAGACTGAGGTCCTAACATCTAGTCGCCAGCATCAGACTGAGGTCCTAACATCTAGTCACCAACATCAGTCTGAGGCCCTAACATCTAGTCACCAACATCAGACTGAGGTCCTTACATCTAGTCACCAACGTCAGACTGAGGTCCTTACATCTAGTCACCAACGTCAGACTGAGGTCCTAACATCTAGTCACCAGCGTCAGACTGAGGTCCTAACATCTAGTCACCAACATCAGACTGAGGTCCTAACATCTAGTCACCAACATCAGACTGAGGTCCTTACATCTAGTCACCAACATCAGACTGAGGTCCGTACATCTAGTCACCAACATCAGACTGAGGTCGTAACATCTAGTCACCAACGTCAGACTGAGGTCCTTACATCTAGTCACCAGCGTCAGACTGAGGTCCTAACATCTAGTCACCAACGTCAGACTGAAGTCCTTACATCTAGTCACCAACATCAGACTGAGGTCCTTACATCTAGTCACCAACATCAGACTGAGGTCCTTACATCTAGTCACCAACATCAGACTGAGGTCCTAACATTTAGTCACCAACGTCAGACTGAGGTCCTAACATCTAGTCACCAACGTCAGACTGAGGTCCTTACATCTATTCACCAATGTCAGACTGAGGTCCTAACATCTAGTCACCAACATCAGACTGAGGTCCTAACATCTAGTCGCCAGCATCAGACTGAGGTCCTAACATCTAGTCACCAACATCAGTCTGAGGCCCTAACATCTAGTCACCAACGTCAGACTGAGGTCCTAACATCTAGTCACCAACATCAGTCTGAGGCCCTAACATCTAGTCACCAACGTCAGACTGAGGTCCTAACATCTAGTCACCAACGTCAGACTGAGGTCCTTACATCTAGTCACCAACGTCAGACTGAGGTCCTAACATCTAGTCAACAGCGTCAGACTGAGGTCCTAACATCTAGTCACCAACATCAGACTGAGGTCCTAACATCTAGTCACCAACATCAGACTGAGGTCCTTACATCTAGTCACCAACATCAGACTGAGGTCCGTACATCTAGTCACCAACATCAGACTGAGGTCCTAACATCTAGTCACCAACGTCAGACTGAGGTCCTTACATCTAGTCACCAGCGTCAGACTGAGGTCCTAACATCTAGTCACCAACATCAGACTGAGGTCCTTACATCTAGTCACCAACGTCAGACTGAGGTCCTAACATCTAGTCACCAACATGAGACTGAGGTCCTAACATCTAGTCACCAGCGTCAGACTGAGGTCCTAACATCTAGTCACCAACATCAGACTGAGGTCCTTACATCTAGTCACCAACGTCAGACTGAGGTCCTAACATATAGTCACCAACGTCAGACTGAGGTCCTAACATCTAGTCACCAACGTCAGACTGAGGTCCTAACATCTAGTCACCAGCGTCAGACTGAGGTCCTTACATCTAGTCACCAACGTCAGACTGAGGTCCTAACATCTAGTCACCAACGTCAGACTGAGGTCCTAACATCTAGTCACCAACGTTAGACTGAGGTCCTTACATCTAGTCACCAACGTCAGACTGAGGTCCTAACATCTAGTCACCAACATCAGACTGAGGTCCTAACATCTAGTCGCCAGCATCAGACTGAGGTCCTAACATCTAGTCACCAACATCAGTCTGAGGCCCTAACATCTAGTCACCAACGTCAGACTGAGGTCCTAACATCTAGTCACCAACGTCAGACTGAGGTCCTTACATCTAGTCACCAACGTCAGACTGAGGTCCTAACATCTAGTCACCAGCGTCAGACTGAGGTCCTAACATCTAGTCACCAACATCAGACTGAGGTCCTAACATCTAGTCACCAACATCAGACTGAGGTCCTTACATCTAGTCACCAACATCAGACTGAGGTCCGTACATCTAGTCACCAACATCAGACAGAGGTCGTAACATCTAGTCACCAACGTCAGACTGAGGTCCTTACATCTAGTCACCAGCGTCAGACTGAGGTCCTAACATCTAGTCACCAACATCAGACTGAGGTCCTTACATCTAGTCACCAACGTCAGACTGAGGTCCTAACATCTAGTCACCAACATCAGACTGAGGTCCTAACATCTAGTCACCAGCGTCAGACTGAGGTCCTAACATCTAGTCACCAACGTCAGACTGAAGTCCTTACATCTAGTCACCAACATCAGACTGAGGTCCTTACATCTAGTCACCAACATCAGACTGAGGTCCTTACATCTAGTCACCAACATCAGACTGAGGTCCTAACATTTAGTCACCAACGTCAGACTGAGGTCCTAACATCTAGTCACCAACGTCAGACTGAGGTCCTTACATCTAGTCACCAATGTCAGACTGAGGTCCTAACATCTAGTCACCAACATCAGACTGAGGTCCTAACATCTAGTCGCCAGCATCAGACTGAGGTCCTAACATCTAGTCACCAACATCAGTCTGAGGCCCTAACATCTAGTCACCAACGTCAGACTGAGGTCCTAACATCTAGTCACCAACGTCAGACTGAGGTCCTTACATCTAGTCACCAACGTCAGACTGAGGTCCTAACATCTAGTCAACAGCGTCAGACTGAGGTCCTAACATCTAGTCACCAACATCAGACTGAGGTCCTAACATCTAGTCACCAACATCAGACTGAGGTCCTTACATCTAGTCACCAACATCAGACTGAGGTCCGTACATCTAGTCACCAACATCAGACTGAGGTCCTAACATCTAGTCACCAACGTCAGACTGAGGTCCTTACATCTAGTCACCAGCGTCAGACTGAGGTCCTAACATCTAGTCACCAACATCAGACTGAGGTCCTTACATCTAGTCACCAACGTCAGACTGAGGTCCTAACATCTAGTCACCAACATCAGACTGAGGTCCTAACTTCTAGTCACCAGCGTCAGACTGAGGTCCTAACATCTAGTCACCAACGTCAGACTGAAGTCCTTACATCTAGTCACCAACATCAGACTGAGGTCCTTACATCTAGTCACCAACGTCAGACTGAGGTCCTAACATCTAGTCACCAGCGTCAGACTGAGGTCCTTACATCTAGTCACCAACGTCAGACTGAGGTCCTAACATCTAGTCACCAACATCAGACTGTGGTCCTAACATCTAGTCACCAACATCAGACTGAGGTCCTAACATCTAGTCACCAACATCAGACTGAGGTCCTTACATCTAGTCACCAGCATCAGACTGAGGTCCTTACATCTAGTCACCAACATCAGACTGAGGTCCTAACATCTAGTCACCAACATCAGACTGAGGTCCTAACATCTAGTCACCAACATCAGACTGAGGTCCTAACATCTAGTCACCAACATCAGACTGAGGTCCTAACATCTAGTCACCAACATCAGACTGAGGTCCTTACATCTAGTCACCAACGTCAGACTGAGGTCCTAACATCTAGTCACCAACATCAGACTGAGGTCCTAACATCTAGTCACCAACATCAGACTGAGGTCCTTACATCTAGTCACCAACATCAGACTGAGGTCCTAACATCTAGTCGCCAACATCAGACTGAGGTCCTAACATCTAGTCACCAACATCAGACTGAGGTCCTAACATCTAGTCACCAACATCAGACTGAGGTCCTTACATCTAGTCACCAACATCAGACTGAGGTCCTAACATCTAGTCACCAACATCAGACTGAGGTCCTAACATCTAGTCACCAACATCAGACTGAGGTCCTAACATCTAGTCACCAACATCAGACTGAGGTCCTTACATCTAGTCACCAACGTCAGACTGAGGTCCTAACATCTAGTCACCAACATCAGACTGAGGTCCTAACATCTAGTCACCAACATCAGACTGAGGTCCTTACATCTAGTCACCAACGTCAGACTGAGGTCCTAACATCTAGTCACCAACATCAGACTGAGGTCCTAACATCTAGTCACCAACATCAGACTGAGGTCCTTACATCTAGTCACCAACATCAGACTGAGGTCCTAACATCTAGTCACCAACATCAGACTGAGGTCCTAACATCTAGTCACCAACATCAGACTGAGGTCCTAACATCTAGTCACCAACATCAGACTGAGGTCCTTACATCTAGTCACCAACGTCAGACTGAGGTCCTAACATCTAGTCACCAACATCAGACTGAGGTCCTAACATCTAGTCACCAACATCAGACTGAGGTCCTTACATCTAGTCACCAACGTCAGACTGAGGTCCTAACATCTAGTCTAGTCTAGTCAGCCTTACATCTACCAGCGTCTCGGCGGCCGTTCGTTCTGTTACCTTGATCTTTCGGATAAGTTTGTTGTCTTCGTCGTCCTCCGTGTCGGGGAATTCGTAAATTTTGATTTTGTGCTCCTGGATCTCTTTCATGATCTGGGAAAAAGAGGAGGGAAATAATGAGACGAAGGACCAGAACAGTGAGGAAGACGACTGCAGACCAAGAATACGAGTCTCTTTCTTTATATCTGTGGACAGAAGATGCAGACTGTGATCGGTTAGCTTAGCTTTAGTTAAATAACATCCCTGCAGACATCTCCATTCACCAGAACTTCCAGACAGAATCTCTGCTGGTCCACTGGTGACATAATAGTGAAGACGAGACGCTTTGATGTCACTTAATCCGGAGGCATTTTGGTCAATTTGACTTTAGAAATGAGTGACAAGAGACTGAACGCAGGAAGTGTGATAGCCTCAAACGTCAAGAACGATGCTGCTCATCAGATCACTAACAGAAGGACTACTGACTTAAACTAACCGTCAGTAGTAACAGTTAGTAGTAACAGTCAGTAGTAGCACAGTCAGTAGTAACACCGTCAGTAGTAACACCGTCAGTAGTAATAGTTAGTAGTAACAGTCAGTAGTAACACAGTCAGTAGTAACAGTCAGTAGTAACAGTCAGTAGTAACAGTCAGTAGTAACACAGTCAGTAGTAACAGTCAGTAGTAACAGTCAGTAGTAACAGTCAGTAGTAACAGTCAGTAGTAACAGTCAGTAGTAACAGTCTACTGTAACAGTCAGTAGTAACAGTCAGTAGTAACAGTTAGTAGTAACACAGTCAGTAGTAACACAGTTAGTAGTAACACAGTCAGTAGTAACACAGTCAGTAGTAACACAGTCAGTAGTAACACAGTCAGTAGTAACACAGTCAGTAGTAACACAGTCAGTAGTAACACAGTCAGTAGTAGCACAGTTCGTAATATAGTTAGTAATAATAATAATAATAATAATACATTTTATTTATAACTTTACATTTGGATCAAATCTCAAAGTGCTACAAAGTAACAGCAGATAAAAGCATCAATAAAAAATAAAATAATAACTATATAAAAACATGACCAAAAAGCAGCAACGTAAATTAAATTTATAGGTTCTGCTAAAAAGGAAAGTTTTAAGTCCTTTTTTAAATGTGTCAGTCGTCTGTGGAGCCCTGAGATGGTCAGGGAGGGCATTCCACAGACGAGGTTCAGCAGAACAGAAGGTCCGATCACCCATGGTGCTGAGCTTAGTCCGGGGAAGGAGGAGGCGGTATGAGTGGGTAGAACGGAGGGATCGTGTTGAGGTCAGTGGGGTGAGTAGTTCTTTCAGGTAGGGGGGGGGCGTTACCATGGATACACTGGTGAGTGAGGAGAGAGATCTTATAATCAATCCTGGTGGAGATGGGAAGACGATGAAGTGATGAAGAACAGGGGTGATGTGTTCGTGTTTACGAACTCTCATCAGGATCCTTCAGATGTTTGGAACATACTGAAGTCTTTGAAGACTTTTATCAGGGATCCCGATGACGAGTGATGAAGGTCGTTACAGTAATCCAGGCGGGAGGAGAAGAACGTTGGACCAACTTTTCAGCATCACTCAAGGTGAGTGAAGAACGGAGTTTAGAAATATTTCTGAGATGGTGAAAGGAGATCTTGCTAGTTAGTGGTAGAATTATGTATTATTATGTATGTTAACAGTTAGTAGTAATATAGTTGTAAGTGGTAACATAGTAGTTATATAGTTAGTAATAACACAGTTAGTAATAGTAGTATCTAAACGGATGACATGTCAGACACACCTGTTTTTTAAAAAGCTGGCACTCCTCCGGAGTCAGAGTGTCGGCTTTTGCGATGAGAGGGATGACGTTGACTTTGTCATGGAGTCTCTTCATGAACTCGATGTCCAGCGGCTTCAGACTGAAAGGAGCAAACAAACAAACAAATAAAGAAACAAACAAACAAAGGCTGACTGGTGTGGTTACTGCAGCACTCGCCACAGCAGGGATCACTAGAATCATTCTGTGATCTGTTTTATGACGTCCTAACTCTGATGTAGGATGTTTAAGAGGAGCAGCGATCCGATCCAGCTGTGACAGAATCCACAAACACTGGCCAGATCCAACTTTTTAAAAAGATCATTTAAAAATAGCTTTGATTGGTTGATGACCACGACACGGAACCTTATGGACCATCAGCAGCTGTCGGGTCCGGCTTCATGCCCTCTGAGTCAAGAATGGACTCTCAGTGCCTGGAAGCTCAAAATAGATGCAGTTCAGAGGGTGACCAGCAGAGGGCCCGGCTGAACTGTGGAACCACAGGAATGAGGAGCGGAGGCAGCTGAGTGGGACCCAGTCCTGGTTCTATGACAGACCGCATCGTCTGGCGGGTCTGAAGACTCATCAGGGTTTTAACTCTCACATGCTCAGCATCACGGACTGTCTGACACTGACACCGGTATTCAGAACTTCGGTGCAGAATGATGCTGACTGGCTCTGTTTCCATTACTGCCTTATTATTATTATTACTAGATTATTATTACATGATCATTTTTATCACATTAGTATTTCTACCTTATTAGGACATTATTTACTGGACTTTTTTTCTCTTAGTCTATATATTGTTATTTTTATTCTGTTGTTGAACAAAAACTGTCTTTTTTAAAAGAAAGTAGCTCCTAGTGAGAAAAACAGGAATAATTACAGTAAAATATAAACTATTAGAGTAAAATATAAACTATTAGAGTAAAACATAAACTATTACAGTAAATATAAACTATTAGAGTAAAACATAAACTATTAGAGTAAAACATAAACTATTACAGTAAATATAAACTATTAGAGTAAAACATAAACTATTAGAGTAAAACATAAACTATTAGAGTAAAACATAAACTATTACAGTAAATATAAACTATTAGAGTAAAACATAAACTATTAGAGTAAAACATAAACTATTAGAGTAAAATATAAACTATTAGAGTAAAATATAAACTATTAGAGTAAATATAAACTATTAGAGTAAAACATAAACTATTACAGTAAAATATAAACTATTAGAGTAAATATAAACTATTAGAGTAAAATATAAACTATTAGAGTAAATATAAACTATTAGAGTAAATATAAACTATTAGAGTAAATATAAACTATTAGAGTAAATATAAACTATTAGAGTAAAATATAAACTATTAGAGTAAAACATAAACTATTAGAGTAAATATAAACTATTAGAGTAAAATATAAACTATTAGAGTAAATATAAACTATTAGAGTAAATATAAACTATTAGAGTAAATATAAACTATTAGAGTAAAATATAAACTATTAGAGTAAATATAAACTATTAGAGTAAAACATAAACTATTAGAGTAAATATATAAACTATTAGAGTAAAATATAAACTATTAGAGTAAAATATAAACTATTAGAGTAAATATAAACTATTAGAGTAAATATAAACTATTAGAGTAAATATAAACTATTAGAGTAAAACATAAACTATTAGAGTAAAATATAAACTATTAGAGTAAAATATAAACTATTAGAGTAAAACATAAACTATTAGAGTAAAATATAAACTATTAGAGTAAAATATAAACTATTAGAGTAAATATAAACTATTAGAGTAAAACATAAACTATT
>JBBDHG010000415.1:207500-212500 GCA_037951165.1 Lophius americanus
AATCCAGGATTTCAGGATGGACCGTTTTCTCCAGCATCCCACTTTATGCAAAAACTCCGGACCGGATACGTTCAGAACTTTGTGGTGGATTGGATCGTGGGCCGGGAACGTGAAACAGATGGATGTGTGGACCACCGCAGTGTCACGCTAGTTTAACGAGTGAAGACAAAGTTGTCAAACAGAACTTTTCTCTAAACACCAGCAGCTGTGGAAAAACGAAAATCCAAATCAGGGAAATATTATGACTGGAATCTGTCCAACAGGATCTGGGATCCGATCCAGCCCCCTGATCCGGTCCAGGATTTTATATGTATGTGTGTAGACATATAAAATGGAGAGATCAGGGATTCTAACCCGGATATCAGAAGCACCGTCCTCCGCCCAGCAGCAGGCAGCCGCTGTGGGCGGAGGAGTGGGTGAAGCAAGTTTGTGATGACGACGGTCGGAATCCTGAACCCAAGTGTTTCTTTTCCCCGTCCGGATAAAAACATTCATTCTAAGTTATTTTATTTATTTTAGTGTCATTTTGTCTCTTTGTCTCATTTGTTTATCATTTCTGTCAATAAATAGTTTGGAAACATTCCAGGATTGGGGTGGGTGGAATATTTCTTGGGAACATTCTTGACCTGCCCCCGACCACATCAGGGGGGAGAGAGAGGGAGAGAGAGGGGGGGGGGTCCTTGTTTTTCTCCTCAGTCACCTCCTTCTAACCCTTCAGACCTTCATTAGTCTGAGATCTCCTTCCTTCTCCTCCCCTGCTCCTCTTACCCTCCTGTCCTGCTACTCGCTCTAACCACCTTCTTCCCTCCGCTCATTTCCTTTTCCCCCAAACAATTCTGTCCTCGTCTTCATCGCCCATCCAGACTCAGCCTCCCTCCTCCTCCTCCTCCTCCTCCTGGTCTATCCTGACCATATAAGGAGAAAAGCAGGTCTTGTGGCTTCAGTTTCCCTTCTACTTCTTCCATCCTTCTCTCTCACGCTCTTTTCTCCACGGTCACGTCCTTCTCTCCTCCATCTCCTCCACCCACTCAGTCTCCTCCACCGCTGCGTCGATCCAGTCTTCTGCTTCAACCGGAGCCGCTTCCAGTCCCGACAGCATATTCTATTTTCTCTTAAGCCCCTCCTCCCTCATCCGTCGTTACCTCACCTCTGACGGGACTCCGCCCCCTCTGAGAACATCGTCACATCCAGAAAAGTTAGGCATCACGGATCAATCATCATCATCATCGCCGCGTGTGAGGAAGAGCTGGGGAGATTTTGGGACCGATCGGTTGTATATTTAGGAACCTTGGGGGTTTATCTAAAAACCCGTCAGGTAAGAATCTCTGTTCCGTCGGTTCCGTTCAGTCCAAACGTTTATCGTGTTAACGTCATATTTCTACTCGTAGTTCGTATTTTACTCACTAGAGGGAGCATTTTTAAAATGAAGAACTCCATTTTCTGGACATAACCCAAAAAGTAATCCATGCATCATTTTAAAATGTTATACCTACATAGACTTCAGTGTGAGGAAGAACTGGATCGATTCTGGGAACGCTCGGTTTCATATTTCCAGAACCAGGGGGAGCTTTAGCTTCAGACGTTTTGGGCCCATAATTTCCCGACCGTTTGTCCGATTTAGTCCAAATGTGGATCAAATGAAAGAACTTGCAGAGGTCTGTGTTGGACACGGACAGGAGAAGTGGCGGCAAACATCTCAGTAAGCAGGAGGAGCTTCTAAAAGAGGCATGTTGGAAAAGTTCTGGAGACAGGGTGGTCAGAGATCACCCGCCTCGGACCTTAAACCCATTCGACCTCTGACGGTTCTCTCCTCGGTCAACATTTAGAATGAAGCCGGCATCTGAGAGGCCTTTGTTCCTGCCACTCAAAGAGCCGACACAGAATCTCCCAGAATGCCCAGCGGCAGAGGTCTGGTAGCGGATCTCTTTAGGAGCGTGGTTATGGCGGTTACACGGAGCTGGACCGCTCCAGCTTTTAAGAGCAGACCAGACACACACCAACCCTTCTCCACCGAGCTGGAACTAGGTTCCACGGCTGGTTCGGAGCCAGAGCTGACTAAGCACCGGTTCTTTGCATTTCTATTTTCTATTTTCTTATTTTAAAATTAATAACAGAAGTTGTTTTGCTTGGCAAACACAGTGACGTTATGCGGTGACCCTAACCCTTAGCCTAACCGCTGACCTTTAACCCTAACCCCTAGCCTAACCCCTGACCCTTAACCCTAACTTAACCCCTGACCCTTAACCCTAACTTAACCCCTGATCCTAACTTAACCCCTGACCCTGACTTAACCCCTGACCCTGACTCTTAGCCTTGAACAACATCAGAGACCAATGAGCTCATAATCAATCTGGATCCAGGATAGAAACCCGTTCCGTCTAAAATACTCCAGCCTCCACCCATCAGAGCTCCGTCACCGTTAACCTGATAACACGCGGCACCTTCATGTTTGGACCTCAGCAGTCAGTCGTGAGATAAATACCCGCTGACCCACCAGCACCAGCACCAGCATCCATTATCCATCAACGAAGAGTTAGCGTTTCTGGAAGGGAGCCTACAACAACCCGTACAGCTGTGTCTCATCAAAACCGGACCACCGGCACCGGCAGGTAGACGATGTTCCCATCCATAATCCCGCCTGGAGAGCTGAGATTTAGTTTGGCCCGGATGGACTGAGTCCATTGGAAAGGCTGTGACATCATGGCCCACTCACATCAGTTTCCATATTACCTTCTATTATTTCAGCTGATGTTCCTGCGACTGAATGAAAGATTATTCATCCCAGCGTGTGACTGACACAGAGACCCGGTAGAACCAGAACCAAATGAAAGACGCGTGAAGCCTGCAGAACCCTTTGGGTTCACCGGGGAAAGGAGCCCCCCCCCCTCCTGGAAAAACTCAATATGTGCCGATAATCCATGTGGGTTGAAAATAACTGGACTTCTGTTGAAGAAGCTCCACCTCTCATCATAGAGGCGTGTCTAGACCCCCCCACCCCCCACCCCCCGGTAGGAGGGCGTATGAATGATGCGTGGCACCAGACGGACTGGATCTCACCTGCACAGTCTTCTTGATACGCTGGGAGGGTCCAGGGTATTCCTTGGAGTAGAGGTCCGTCAGGAACAGGGAGTTGATGAGTGTAGATTTACCGAGTCCAGATTCACCTGAGGACAACATGTAAACACACCATCAGAATCACAATCAGAATCAGGGAAATGGGTTTCCTACGGATTCACCTCCAGAAAACGGTCAGGTGAGTTCAGTCAGACAGACGTGTGCGGATGAAAAGTCTCCAAATGGGTTTTATTCTGCTTTATTCTTCTAAGTCCAAAAACCCGTCTGTGTACACACATGTACACACGTCTTTACAGGTGTGTATATGTGTTTACACGTGTGTACACGTCTTTACACGTGTGTACATGCTCTTTGACACACACACACACACACACACACTGCAGCAGAGAAATTAAAGTTAAGGACCTCGTCAGCTTACAACAAAAGCTTTCAGACTCCGCGGACAAACTATCTTCATCTTCATCATCATCGATGAATGGGGTGATTCATCCACTCTCCCTTCACTAAAAGCTTCCTCGGCGTATAAATCTGATTTCTTTCGCGGCCCTGCCAACTTTCCACTCACCGCTCTCGTACCGATGTTAGCAGCTACACACACGAGAGAGAGAGAGAGAGAGAGAGAGAGACACACACACACACACACACACACACACACACACACACACACACAATGCTGTGATTGATGGCTGAACATCTGGCTCGTGTCTCATGGGCGGCGCTGGACTTTGGTATGACGGAGGGGGGGAGGGCTGCTTGTCCTAAGCAGACCTTTGACTTCCTGTGCAGCAGCACGCGCCCTTTGGACATCAGACGACGCCACTGACCTGGAGGGTTCCAGACCAAACCAAACTCGGAGCGGGGGTGGAGGTTTGGTTAAAGGTGGAGGGATTACAGATATTAGAGAGGACTCTCCATCCATCCAAGAGAAGACGTGACCTCTGGAGCATTTAGGACGCGGGAGCCTGACGGCCCAAACAGCTGTTGGCTGATTACCTGACACAGGCACCGGTGGTCCTGCCGCTAACTGCTAGCATGGCTACGCTGCTGCCGAACAACGACTTCCATTTTAATCCCGATCGGAATTTTGGCTTCGTACAAATAAAATTCCGCTGCAAAGCAAATCAAGCACTCCCCAAACTACTGCCTGGCTAGTCACAGCTAATCGCTGTGCTGCATAACAATTATTCCTGGAGCCGGTCAAATAATATGAAGGTGAAGAGTTTCACCGACATTCAGGAGCAGAGGAGGACAGGAAGTAGATAAAACGCTTAATAAGCCATTAGTTGGCGTTTATGAACAGCTTATAACATAGTTCTCTGTGTATCAACGTGGGTCACTATTTGGCAACATCAAGTCCACAGTACAGACAAGTGGGCTCACTATTTGGCAAGCATCAGGTCCCTGCTAGTTTTTACATCTAATGAGTTATAACAGCTTATTAATCGTTTCTAAAGTGTTACAACTTATTAGTGAACTACTTACAAGACTTTTATTTAGTCTTCTTGGTAAAGCAGAACTTTATTTTTCAGAAGCAGCATCGCCTGACTGCTGGAAATGTAGGTTTTTGGGGATGTGTGTCTTTTATGCATCAATTCTCCATTTCCAGAACCAGTTTCTTTCACAGAACATCAAAGCGAGATCATCTGGTCCTGAAGGCACCACGCGCATTATGAAGTAGAATATTGAATTTGATCAACGGTAAAGAAGATAAAAACTGTATGATGTAAGTCTGCAGGTTTTCCTCTGCACACATGAGAATCACGCGCCGGTCCAGTAATACCAGAACGATGAGCGGGTCCGGTTTGACCCAGCTGGGTCTTCAAGAGCTCCTCATTGATCTGTTTCAATAAGAACTTCGCTAACTGATGTGTCAAACAGTCTTAATATATACTTGCTGCAAGACTTTCAAATCCCACATCATTATT
>JBBDHG010000415.1:217500-247500 GCA_037951165.1 Lophius americanus
GTGTGTATTTGTGTGTTTGTGTGAGTGATTGTGTGTGTGTGTATGAGTGAGTGAGTGAGTGAGTGAGTGAGTGAGTGAGTGTGAGTGTGTATGAGTGTGTTTGTGTGTGTTTGTGTGTGTGTGATTGTGTGTGTGTATTTGTGTGTGTGAGTGATTGTGTTTGTGTGTGTGAGTGTGTGTGAGTGTATGAGTGTGTTTGTGTGTGTGTGATTGTGTGTGTGTGATTGTGTGTGTGTATTTGTGTGTGTGAGTGATTGTGTTTGTGTGTGTGTGTGAGTGTATGAGTGTGTTTGTGTGTATGAGTGTGTTTGTGTGTATGAGTGAGTGAGTGAGTGAGTGAGTGTGTGTGTGTGAGTGAGAGTGTATGAGTGTGTGAGTGTGTGTGTATGAGTGTGTGTGTGTGTGATTGTGTGTGTGTGTTTGTGTGTGTGAGTGTGTTTGTGTGTATGAGTGTGTTTGTGTGTATGAGTGTGTTTGTGTGTATGAGTGTGTAAGTGAGTGAGTGAGTGAGTGTGTGTGTCAGAATGTGTGTGTTTGTGTGAGTGTATTTGTGTGTGTGAGTGTGAGTGTGTGTGAGTGTGTGTGTGAGTATTTGTGTGTGTGAGTATTTGTGTGTGTGAGTGAGTTTGTGTGAGTGTGTGTGTGTGTGTGTGTGTATTTGTGTGTGTGTATGAGTTTGTATTTGTGTGTGTATTACCACATCTGGTTAAACCGTGAGATTAATGGAACAATCCTAAACCTGTGAGAGAGTCTTATCTGGAACAACACAAACACACACACACACACACACACACACACACACACACACACACACACACACACACACACACACGGAGTAGTTCTAAAGACCCTTAACACGCACACATGACAGGAAGTGGCGGCGTGTGCATGAAGTGGTTCTGGGAGAATGTGAGCCGGTTGGATCAGCTGTACGCACAGAACCACATGTTGTAACAGGGACTGAGACGCATTACAAAATAATTGTCCTCAAAATCAATGAGTCACTTTTACAGAGAAGATGTGGTAAGAGTCTGCAGACGACCGCAGAGCAAAACATTACAACCACCATCATCTCAGAACAACGGACCCGGCAGTGGGCGGAGCCAAGACCTCGTCCCTGAAGTTCTGTTACAGGCAGGAAATAAAGGGAAAGTGGAAGGATCCGAGGGACTTGGATAGGAGCCAAATTATTATGGCTGGACAACTGGGTCAGAACCACAGAGGTCTAAAGAAGTACAACTGGGTCGGACCCTCTCTACAACTCCAGGTGTTCCGGGTCTTCAGTGGTTAGAACCTACCACAGAGGTGTAAAGAAGTACAACTGGGTCGGACCCTCTCTACAACTGCAGGTGTTCCGGGTCTTCAGTGGTTAGAACCTACCACAGAGGTGTAAAGAAGTACAACTGGGTCGGACCCTCTCTACAACTCCAGGTGTTCCGGGTCTTCAGTGGTTAGAACCTACCACAGAGGTCTAAAGCGGGTCAAGTGGAGAATCTGCCACATGCTTAAAGATGAAAGACTGATCCGATCCAACAGAACAGCTACCGTAGAACCATTTGCTGAAACAGCCGGTGCTGGTACTGATAGAACTGTGTCTGTAAACAAAGAGCGTCTCAGAAGGTTCTGGTGGACGTACAAAATACAAGCAGGTGGTTTTTATGTTTTGGCTCGTCGGTGCTTCATTTGTAAGGAGTGAAAGTCTCCTGATGGACTCTTCTTCTGGGAGGTTTCAGGGAAGAACCAATCAGAGGCAGCGTGAAGCGGGCCTCACTTCCACCCTCGTCCCAGATCCTTTGGTTCTGATATTCTGACTCGGCTCTGTTCAGTTCTCCGGGCCCTGGCCGTGGATCCGCTAATCTCTCCAGGAGTTTCTATTCAGTCTGCCAGCTGGACAAAGAGGCAGGAAACCGAGGAGGAGGAGGAGGAGAGAGGGGGAGAACCGAGAGGCTCCAAAGAGGAAAACCTTCAGGAGTGGGTTCTGAAGACAAAACGAAGTCCGGCTCAAACTTTGTTGATGCAAAGAAGCAGCGGAACCTTTTTAGGAATGTAACATTTCTCAAAAGGACTTCAGACGTTTCATTTCAGCGTCTCACCGGGAGATTTAACAGGCAGAAGGTCCGACTCGTAGGTTCTACCTGGGCCTGCACAGGTAATTAAGACCCGCACAGGTAAATTAAGAACCACACAGGTAAATTAAGACCCGAACAGGTAAATTAAGAACCACACAGGTAAATTAAGAACCACACAGGTAAATTAAGACCCGCACAGGTAAATTAAGAACCACACAGGTAAATTAAGACCCGCACAGGTAAATTAAGAACCACACAGGTAAATTAAGACCCGCACAGGTAAATTAAGACCCGCACAGGTAAATTAAGACCCGCACAGGTAAATTAAGACCCGCACAGGTAAATTAAGACCCGCACAGGTAAATTAAGAACCACACAGGTAAATTAAGACCCACACAGGTAAATTAAGACCCACACAGGTAAATTAAGACCCACACAGGTAAATTAAGAACCACACAGGTAAATTAAGACCCACACAGGTAAATTAAGACCCACACAGGTAAATTAAGACCCGCACAGGTAAATAATAAAATATACGATTTCTTTTGAGGTTCGATCGGAGTCACAGATTCGTGTGTGAAGATTTCATCTGGACCAACTGGGCTTCCTCTTTTCCCGGCACAAACACTTCCCTTGTTTTTCCGTCTGAGGATGAAGAGGGTCCTGGACAGTCAGAGACACAGACGTCTCTGCCTTTAATATCTGTTCATCTCACACAGCCAGCACCAGACCCGTCGGACCTCCCAGACTCGGGCTGGTTGTTCCTGTCGGGAGAAGTACCGGCTCTCTTACGTCTCTCTGCTGGATTCGTTTCCGTCATTGTTGCTCAACACTGCTTTCTGTTTGTGAATGCTTCTTTGGATCATCATGTCACTTCCTGGGCGGCGACCGTGTAACTTCCTGTGGAGAGAACATGTGACCTATAAAGGGCGTCACACGACCTCGTGGCTCTCATGAAAGGTCTGGAGTCAAGTAATCAACCGATGAAGATCAATAAGTCAAGGAATCTTCCTCAGTCCACCACTTTGATGTTTGATGGAGGAGGATCCTTAAACATCAGGGACTAAACTCCGCCTCCGCGTGGCGACTGATGAGGGCGCACTTCGCCTCGGTCTGGTGGCGTGCTACCAGCTACAGGAAGGACTTCTCCTCGCTGTGACCTCTGCTGGAATTTGAACCAAACACCTGGAGGCACCGGGCCTGTCGGGTCTCACTCCAGCGTCTACGACAACGCTATAATAATACCGGGCCTCCGGGTCGAGCCAAGCTCCCACACGTAGAGCAGAGGTGAACCCGCTCCACTCACAGACCCACTCCAGGGTTCTTTTGTCACCTCCATGAGTTTCCTGCTCCGTTCTTTCACGACAGATGGATTCAGAACCCGGTTCTGTTTCCGGCCGTCCTTGGTGGTTCAACAATCTCTCCTCTATTTCACGCAGAAACAGACGTACAAATAAATAGATTCAGTCCAAGCTGTCATTGCAACAGAGCCCAGAGTTAGCTTTTGTGTTTGTGTCGGCCCCCGAGGGCCCCCTCTACGAACCACACCCGCCCCACCCCCTCCCCCCAACACGTCTCCTGTGTCGGGTGGGGAAGGCGCTGCTGTGCCCGAAACATCAGCTATGTGTGAAATGTCGGCTGGGGTGTGCGTTGGGGGGGGGGGGGTTAGGGGAACAGGATCCAGTGGATCGAGGACGTCTCCGGTTCTCACCCCGTTGTCTTCGTCTCCCTCGTGCTTCTCCTCCACAGCCGTCAACAGGAAGTCAGAACCAGAGGCTGATATGAGAAGTCGCCCGGAGACGAATGATTCTGCCGACAACGCCCAGAGATTCAAACAACGGAAGCATCGGAACCAGAAATATCCTGGATTCCTTTTCTTTGGTGCTGTGAAAAAGCATCTGGACCCTCCTGGTTCTATTTTTCTGTGTATTTAGTATTAAGTTTA
Source organism: Lophius americanus (assembly GCA_037951165.1). Classification (NCBI taxonomy): domain Eukaryota; kingdom Metazoa; phylum Chordata; class Actinopteri; order Lophiiformes; family Lophiidae; genus Lophius; species Lophius americanus. Next base: position 221,515 of record JBBDHG010000415.1, read on the forward strand.
AATAAAACAAATGTAAACTGGGTTAAAATCAAACATCAAGTTTCAGATGATAGTGAGATCTGGTCCTGTGAGAAAAACAATGAACCCCCTCAAAGACTGAACCCAAAAACCTGCCAGACTGCATTCAGAACCGGTTCCAGCTGGACTGGACCCACCCAGCACTGATCAATACCAGCCCTGTTCAAGACCCTTCTCAGAATATACCACCCTAAAAGGTTGGATGCATCTTTGTGTCGATGTGGTTCTGCTGGCTGTCAACAACCCGTCTGACGGCACCACAGAACAAGCCGAGTCCGATTGATGGTATTCAGGACTAAAAATATCATGTATTATAGAACTGGTATTTATGCAGAACCGGCCCGGTTCAAAGGTGTCAAAGCTAAAGGAGTTTGGTTCAGAATGTTTGGGTTCTGTTCGGACTGACGGACCTGGGTCCCGCTCTGAACGGACGCCATCGCGTAGACTGGTTTTATCGGATGCCTGGAGATGTAATCTAATCAAGAACAATAATCACAGCCATGTGTTCTGAAGGAGTCTGGTCCGAGAAGAACCAGGACGCGTGAGATCCAGTCCTCCGCCGGAGAGGAAACTGTGACACGGACTCTGGAGGGGATTATAAAGTTTAAGTTTCCTCCTTCAAGTCTAACGTTTCTGCCCCTGAGCACAGACTCCTCCCACAAACATATAATAACTACATCAAACCGCTGCCTGACATAAGTGTGAGGCTGATTCCAACATATCCCATATCTGACCTCTGGACGACCTCCAGAACACGGTCCACATCCGATCACCCGGACCACTCCCCCTAAAAGTCCGGCGGTCCGCTCAGACGGTCGCCCCCTCGTCCCTCGGCTCCTCCCCTTCCTTTCATTTGTTCAGATTTGCACCGATCTCCTGCAGCACGCTTTAAAAAACACCCAGATTTTATCTGCATGGCGAGGTTACGGTGAAAGGCCTCCTGGGAAACAGGAACGGCGCTTTGACACGAAAGGCTTCCACGCACACACATTCTGAGGCTGAAGGCTGAAGATGTTCTCAGCTCTGAACAACCTGCTGTTTCAAAAACCTGCTTCACATCCTTCCAGCCCGCCGCCGCCACCGCCACCGCCGCCGCCGCCACGCATCAAACAACAACAACACGCTCAGGCGAGGAGAGGCGGGCAGGTTCACGCTCAGCTTCTCAGGAACAGAAAGACCCAGAAGAAGAAGTCCGACTTACCCACAACCATCAACGTGAACTCAAACCCACGTTTGACCGACTTCCGATACACCTGGTTGGGAAGATTGGCGAAACCCACGTAACCTTCAAGGTTCCGCTGCTGGAGAGAAACACAGACAGAAGAAGGTGGTGTGAAGGTTGAACACACACACACACACAATCACAGATATACACACACACACACATAATCACAGATATACACACACACACACACACACACATAATCACAGATACACACACACACACAATCACAGATATACACACACACACACACACAATCACAGATATACACACACACACACATAATCACAGATACACACACACACACAATCACAGATATACACACACACACACAATCACAGATATACACACACACACACACACACACAATCACAGATATACACACACACACACACACATAATCACAGATACACACACACACACAATCACAGATATACACACACACACACATAATCACAGATATACACACACACACACACAATCACAGATATACACACACACACACACATAATCACAGATATACACACACACACACACACACACACAATCACAGATATACACACACACACACACACACATAATCACAGATATACACACACACACACACACATAATCACAGATATACACACACACACACACATAATCACAGATATACACACACACAGACACACACACACAATCACAGATACACACACACACACAAACACACATAATCACAGATACACACACACATAATCACAGATATACACACACACAATCAATCACAGATACACACACACACACACACACACGGACACACAATCACAGATATACACACACACACACACAATCACAGATATACACACACACACAATCACAGATATACACACACACACAATCACAGATATACACACACACACATAATCACAGATATACACACACATACACACACACACACACAATCACAGATATACACACACACACACATAATCACAGATATACACACACACACACACACACACACACAATCACAGATATATACACACACACACACACACACAATCACAGATATACACACACACACACATAATCACAGATATACACACACACACACACACACACACACACACACACAATCACAGATACACACACATATAATCACAGATATACACACACATAATCACAGATACACACGGACACAATCAATCACAGATACACACACACACACATAATCACAGATATACACACACACACACACACAATCAATCACAGACACAGACACACACAATCAATCACAGATACACACACACACACACACACACACACACACACACACAGTGAGTCAGCTGAAAACACATTGCATGTTATTCAAACATTTTTAGAGTTTGTCTGTGAATGTTTGTTTGTGTTGCAGCTCTCCATCTCCTGGGACGGGTTCTAGGGCGCAGGGTTCTGTTTCACATCGTGTGTGTGTGTGTGTGTGTGTGTGTGTGTGTGGGGGGGGGTTTAAAGCGCTGAATGGACCGGCTCCTCCCACATCCACTATCTGCTCACTCCTTATGAACCGGACCGCCACCCGAGATCCACTCGTGTCCGTGTTAGTGGTTCCAGCGACTCGTCACTGGCGCCGAGGAAACCCAAATCCTGTTTCTAACCCGGTATCTGACGGACAGGACGGTGAAAATGAACGAGGTCAGCTGGTTTCTGTTCTGTTAGCATGTTGCTATCAAACCGACTTCTTCTTGCCTCGGAGCTTTCAATGTAACTTGATTGACGGTTGTCAACAGCCAATCATAACTCCAGTTTGAGATCTGGAACAACCTCCCGACTTAATCCAAGGTAAAACAGGACTGCAGATATTTGGAATTTTGCATCACGACGAGTCAGAACATATTTGTGGATCTCAGAAACGATTCGTCGGTATCTGCGATAAGAAGCTCCGCCCACTAGAAGGATATCTGACGATGGTACAGATATCTGCAGCCTGCATGTTGATGAACACGTGAATGACTGTAGCGACACCGGTCCGTTCTTAAATACATCCTGACTAGAAGGTTTGTTCCGGTGAGAGACTTACAGTGTGGAATGAGAGGAAGGCTCGTCACACTCTACCTCCATGAAGCCCCTCCCCCACTCCTCCTCAGTGGGGAGAGTAGCAGCCTCTGACATCATCTACATCCCCCACCCCCGCTCCAGCAGCTGATGCTGAGGCCCGTCACTGCTGAAGGTCTGTGACCATCAGTGGGTCTGGGTTTTCAGAATAAAAGCGCGTGATGAAGAGTTTCTGATGTTGACGATACGGTTCTGCTGAGTTTACCACACGACCCTCCTCACTGCTAACATCATGTTTGCTAACGTCGTAATGATGTAACGTTAGTCAGAGTAAAACCACGCCGAGGTCCCGATAAGGCTTTGATGTCCCCCTTTCCTCTCTCGCCCCCCGCTGAGAATCAAACCAAGCAGCAGCTTCTAGCATCATAGAGGGGGTTACATTTCAGTGACATCATCACCTCCGTACGTGACATCACCACCTAAGGACGTGACCTCATCACCTAAGGACGTGACCTCATCACCTAAGGACGTGACATCACAATGACCAGTGTGATTGGGTGCTGATTCTGATCAGAATAGTCTGGTTCTGGTGGGCCGTGGCGGACACAGAAGCAGAAGGGGGCGTTATCTCCAGAACTCTTAATAGTGACCCGCCCATCTGGGCCCAGACATAAGTCTTGGATTTATCCTAACATTGCGATCACGTGATTCATTTTCGCTCATTTTCCAACGCCGCTGATGGACCGGTGACTCCAGGAACAAACGCTGGTCATACTGACGCGTGTGTCGCTGTTAGGAGTCCTCCGGAAACACTTCCGTTGTGTTTTCTTTATTTTTACTGCAGCTCTTCTGCAGAAGACGGTTTCTTAGTTTGCATGTGTAGTCTTAAACGGCGGCCCGTTCGCCGGTGTCACCGTAAATTCGGCGCAGAAGCGAAAATCGGATCTTTAAGAAATCGGGCCGTAAAGTTCGTAACCTGCGTTTTATTCGATTTAATCGGTTTGTCGATGTAAAACGACGTAAGCAGAATTTGCCAACCTTTTATCCAACCACAACCAGCTCTAATTTAGACCAGACCCCAGATCCGTGCCGCTCCGTGAGGCGTTCAGGGACACCCTTCCCAACGCAGAACTCTGTCTTTGAACGTATCAGCTGCGTCCGTCGAATCAACATCTACAGCAGGAATGTGAACGACGGTTCCACCGGTGGACCTTCATGACCGAATAGGGTTTCCACAAGAGAGGGAGGACAGAACCTTTTGAAAATGATGGCTTTTCACTCAAACGCATCCTGTTTGCGGTTCTCTGCTCACCGACAGGAAGTACCGCGCTCACAGGATCCCGGGGAGGATCTCACGAATCAGTCGAATACAAACAAAAGCATTGTTTACACCTTGAAATCATCTGTGAGAAGACTTACAGCGATGCTCGGAACCGCAGACTCTGGTCGCTCGATCATCGTCACCACCGAGCCTCAACGGACACCGAGGCATAAACCGAGAACCGGCAGGAATGAAGACGAAGCGCCGACAAACAGCGACTTTCACCGCAAAAACCTTCGTTTGGCGTCAACAAAAAGGCGCGTCTGGAAATGAATGAACGCGGTTAAATCACATATGGCCGCTGTCCGACACAGGAACCCAGTTGTAGCTCTGTAGAGAAAAACGCACCGACTGTTTTTACTCACGAGGGAAAAGCGCGGAATTAAGACTAAAGTACATCCGGTGGAGCTTTTCAGAATAAGATGCAAGGCAGCCTTGAGCCTTATGGGAAGTATAAAACCTAATTTTGAGCGGATTAAAATAGAATTTCTGTTCAGTTTTCTGTTCAGGTTTTCCTTTCGTACATTTCAAATGAGTTTTTCTCTCATTTGATTGATGATTTATGCTCGTACGCTGTAAAAACAGCCATACTAGAAGGAAACCAAATATTTTAAATCATTGTCTTGAAGTAAGCAAAATAATAATAGTAAATTTTAAATTAAAATCTGCAAATGATATAATAATTGCAGTTAATAGAATCTTTCAAACAAGCCTAAAAATATTTTAAATTTGACAAAAATGCTCACTTTAATAATTAAACCTTCAACAATTCTAATTTTAGTCATTCAGCATTTTAGCTTAAGTTATTTATTTAACAATGATTTACTGAAAATCAGTATTTTAGTCCTTTGATTGAGTCGATTTTAAGAACACACATTATTGATTACGAGAATAATCGTAATAAACAATAAGACTAAATGTCTTTAAGTAAAATTTCTTTCTTGACAAACGGAATAAAATCCTGTTCCTCTTCTGGGATATTCTGCAAACCCTGGTTGGACTTTGTTCTGGTTCAGACCAGCTCCATGTTAGCTGGAAATTCTGCGAAAAAGTCAGTTTTGGAAAGGAATATTTTTTTGGACAGAAAAAAAAACAACCTTCTGTAGAACCTGTGATTCACTTTTCTTAGAAATGATTTCTGATCCTGCTTGTTGTTGCATCATAAACGCTCCACATCTGGACTCGCCATACAGCAGAGTTTGTCTTTTAACTTAAGCTTGGACACCTTATTGACTGAAGAATGTCACGGCCCACTCATGGAATCTTAGATTATTCAAACTGTTAATAATTATACTGATCGCCACATGAGACTAGGATGAAATATTTTCATATATAATCATTTCATGAAGAGATCAGTAGATATGGATCTACGTAAATGAAGTACGGATCAATAATCAATTCACATAAAACCATTTCAATCTAAGTGTACGTGAGAAGAACGCACAGATGAGCTCATTGTAATAACTTAAAATAAAATACACCGATATATTATATGTGTGTATAAATGTGTACAGACATAGATAAATGTAAAAAAAACATCAGTTAAAAACCGTTGCTGGGAGAACTCTTATTTTGAAAGCAAAATCAAAAACATCCGGTTTGCTTCCTGCTGTTTGTTCCACTTTAACTCACGTGGAAGCTACCGACCCTTCTATTGGTCGAACACAAACGTGATGGGCCTCTGATGGAGGATATGAGGCCTTCAGGTTCCGCAGGGTAAAAACTGCTGCTTTCAAAGACCGTTGTGAGAACCGTAATTATTTCTTTTAAATTTAGCTGTGTCGCTGTAGATGTGTAGATGTAGATGTGAAGATGTAGATGTGTAGATGTAGATGTGTAGACATAGACGTGAAGACGTAGATGTGTAGATGTAGATGTGTAGACGTAGATGTGTTGATGTGTAGATGTGTAGACGTAGATGTGAAGATGTAGATGTGTAGACATAGACGTGAAGACGTAGATGTGTAGACGTAGATGTGTAGACGTAGATGTGTAGATGTAGATGTGTAGACGTAGATGTGTAGACGTAGATGTGAAGATGTAGATGTGTAGATGTAGATGTGTAGACGTAGATGTGTAGACGTAGATGTGAAGATGTAGATGTGTAGATGTAGATGTGTAGACGTAGATGTGTAGATATAGATGTGTAGACGTAGATGTGTAGATATAGATGTGTAGACGTAGATGTGTAGACGTAGATGTGTAGATGTAGATGTGAAGATGTAGATGTGTAGATGTAGATGTGTAGACATAGACGTGAAGACGTAGATGTGTAGATGTAGATGTGTAGACGTAGATGTGTTGATGTGTAGATGTGTAGACGTAGATGTGAAGATGTAGATGTGTAGACATAGACGTGAAGACGTAGATGTGTAGACGTAGATGTGTAGACGTAGATGTGTAGATGTAGATGTGTAGACGTAGATGTGTAGACGTAGATGTGAAGATGTAGATGTGTAGATGTAGATGTGTAGACGTAGATGTGTAGACGTAGATGTGAAGATGTAGATGTGTAGATGTAGATGTGTAGACGTAGATGTGTAGATATAGATGTGTAGACGTAGATGTGTAGATATAGATGTGTAGACGTAGATGTGTAGACGTAGATGTGTAGATGTAGATGTGAAGATGTAGATGTGTAGATGTAGATGTGTAGACATAGACGTGAAGACGTAGATGTGTAGATGTAGATGTGTAGACGTAGATGTGTTGATGTGTAGATGTGTAGACGTAGATGTGAAGATGTAGATGTGTAGACATAGACGTGAAGACGTAGATGTGTAGACGTAGATGTGTAGACGTAGATGTGTAGATGTAGATGTGTAGACGTAGATGTGTAGACGTAGATGTGAAGATGTAGATGTGTAGATGTAGATGTGTAGACGTAGATGTGTAGACGTAGATGTGAAGATGTAGATGTGTAGATGTAGATGTGTAGACGTAGATGTGTAGATATAGATGTGTAGACGTAGATGTGTAGATATAGATGTGTAGACGTAGATGTGTAGACGTAGATGTGTAGATGTAGATGTGTAGACGTAGATGTGTAGATGTAGATGTGTAGACGTAGATGTGTAGATGTAGATGTGTAGACGTAGATGTGTAGACGTAGATGTGTAGATGTGTAGACGTAGAAGTGTAGATGTAGATGTGTAGACGTAGATGTGTAGATGTAGATGTGTAGATGTGTAGATGTACATGTGTAGATGTAGATGTGTAGATGTAGATGTGTAGATGTAGATGTGTAGATGTAGATGTGTAGACGTAGATGTGTAGATGTGTAGACGTAGAAGTGTAGATGTAGATGTGTAGATGTGTAGATGTAGATGTGTAGACGTAGGTGTGTAGATGTAGATGTGTAGATGTAGATGTGTAGACGTAGATGTGTAGATGTAGATGTGTAGATGTGTAGACGTAGATGTGTAGACGTAGATGTGTAGATGTAGATGTGTAGACGTAGATGTGTAGACGTAGATGTGTAGATGTAGATGTGTAGACGTAGATGTGAAGATGTAGATGTGTAGACGTAGATATGTAGATGTTTAGATGTAGACGTGTAGATGTAGATGTGTAGATGTAGATGTGTAGACGTAGATGTGTAGACGTTGATGTGTAGATGTAGATGTGTAGACGTAGATGTGAAGATGTAGATGTGTAGATGTAGATGTGTAGATGTAGATGTGTACACGTAGATTTGTAGATGTAGATGTGTAGATGTAGATGTGTAGACGTAGATGTGTTGATGTGTAGATGTGTAGATGTAGATGTGTAGATGTAGATGTGTAGATGTAGATGTGTAGATGTAGATGTGTAGACGTAGATGTGAAGATGTAGATGTGTAGATGTAGATGTGTAGATGTAGATGTGTACACGTAGATTTGTAGATGTAGATGTGTAGATGTAGATGTGTAGACGTAGATGTGTTGATGTGTAGATGTGTAGATGTAGATGTGTAGATGTAGATGTGTAGATGTAGATGTGTAGATGTAGATGTGTAGACGTAGATGTGTAGATGTAGATGTGTAGATGTAGATGTGTAGATGTAGATGTGTAGATGTAGATGTGTAGATGTAGATATGTAGATGTAGATGTGTAGACGTAGATGTGAAGATGTAGATGTGTAGATGTAGATGTGTAGATGTAGATGTGTAGACGTAGATGTGAAGATGTAGATGTGTAGATGTGTAGATGTACATGTGTAGATGTGTAGATGTGTAGATGTGTAGACGTAGATGTGTACACGTAGATTTGTAGATGTAGATGTGTAGATGTAGATGTGTAGACGTAGATGTGAAGATGTAGATGTGTAGATGTAGATGTTTAGATGTAGATGTGTAGACGTAGATGTGAAGATGTAGATGTGTAGATGTGTAGATGTACATGTGTAGATGTGTAGATGTGTAGATGTAGATGTGTAGATATAGATGTGTAGATGTAGATGTGTAGACGTAGATGTGTTGATGTGTAGATGTAGATGTGTAGATGTAGATGTGTAGATGTAGATGTGTAGATGTAGATGTGTAGATGTAGATATGTAGATGTAGATGTGTAGACGTAGATGTGAAGATGTAGATGTGTAGATGTGTAGATGTACATGTGTAGATGTGTAGATGTGTAGATGTGTAGATGTACATGTGTAGATGTAGATGTGTAGATGTAGATGTGTAGATGTAGATGTGTAGATGTAGATGTGTAGATGTAGATATGTAGATGTAGATGTGTAGACGTAGATGTGAAGATGTAGATGTGTAGATGTAGATGTGTAGATGTAGATGTGTAGACGTAGATGTGAAGATGTAGATGTGTAGATGTGTAGATGTACATGTGTAGATGTGTAGATGTGTAGATGTGTAGACGTAGATGTGTACACGTAGATTTGTAGATGTAGATGTGTAGATGTAGATGTGTAGACGTAGATGTGTTGATGTGTAGATGTGTAGATGTAGATGTGTAGATGTAGATGTGTAGATGTAGATGTGTAGATGTAGATGTGTAGACGTAGATGTGAAGATGTAGATGTGTAGATGTAGATGTGTAGATGTAGATGTGTAGATGTGTAGATGTACATGTGTAGATGTGTAGATGTGTAGATGTAGATGTGTAGATGTAGATGTGTAGATGTAGATGTGTAGATGTGTAGATGTGTAGATGTAGATGTGTAGACGTAGATGTGTTGATGTGTAGATGTAGATGTGTAGATGTAGATGTGTAGATGTAGATGTGTAGATGTAGATGTGTAGATGTAGATGTGTAGATGTAGATATGTAGATGTAGATGTGTAGACGTAGATGTGAAGATGTAGATGTGTAGATGTAGATGTGTAGATGTAGATGTGTAGACGTAGATGTGAAGATGTAGATGTGTAGATGTGTAGATGTACATGTGTAGATGTAGATGTGTAGATGTAGATGTGTAGACGTAGATGTGTTGATGTGTAGATGTAGATGTGTAGATGTAGATGTGTAGATGTAGATGTGTAGATGTAGATGTGTAGACGTAGATGTGAAGATGTAGATGTGTAGATGTGTAGATGTAGATGTGTAGATGTAGATGTGTAGATGTAGATGTGTAGATGTAGATGTGTAGATGTAGATGTGTAGATGTGTAGATGTAGATGTGTAGATGTAGATGTGTAGATGTAGATGTGTAGACGTAGATGTGAAGATGTAGATGTGTAGATGTAGATGTGTAGATGTAGATGTGTAGACGTAGATGTGTAGATGTAGATGTGTAGATGTGTAGATGTACATGTGTAGATGTGTAGATGTGTAGATGTGTAGATGTACATGTGTAGATGTAGATGTGTAGATGTAGATGTGTAGATGTAGATGTGTAGATGTAGATGTGTAGATGTAGATATGTAGATGTAGATGTGTAGACGTAGATGTGAAGATGTAGATGTGTAGATGTAGATGTGTAGATGTAGATGTGTAGACGTAGATGTGAAGATGTAGATGTGTAGATGTGTAGATGTACATGTGTAGATGTGTAGATGTGTAGATGTGTAGACGTAGATGTGTACACGTAGATTTGTAGATATAGATGTGTAGATGTAGATGTGTAGACGTAGATGTGTTGATGTGTAGATGTGTAGATGTAGATGTGTAGATGTAGATGTGTAGATGTAGATGTGTAGATGTAGATGTGTAGACGTAGATGTGAAGATGTAGATGTGTAGATGTAGATGTGTAGATGTAGATGTGTAGACGTAGATGTGAAGATGTAGATGTGTAGATGTGTAGATGTAGATGTGTAGATGTAGATGTGTAGATGTAGATGTGTAGACGTAGATGTGTTGATGTGTAGATGTAGATGTGTAGATGTAGATGTGTAGATGTAGATGTGTAGATGTAGATGTGTAGATGTAGATGTGTAGATGTAGATGTGTAGATGTAGATGTGTAGACGTAGATGTGAAGATGTAGATGTGTAGATGTGTAGATGTACATGTGTAGATGTAGATGTGTAGATGTAGATGTGTAGACGTAGATGTGTTGATGTGTAGATGTAGATGTGTAGATGTAGATGTGTAGACGTAGATGTGTTGATGTGTAGATGTAGATGTGTAGATGTACATGTGTAGATGTAGATGTGTAGATGTAGATGTGTAGACGTAGATGTGTTGATGTGTAGATGTAGATGTGTAGATGTAGATGTGTAGATGTAGATGTGTAGATGTAGATGTGTAGATGTAGATGTGTAGATGTAGATGTGTAGATGTAGATGTGTAGATGTGTAGATGTAGATGTGTAGATGTAGATGTGTAGATGTAGATGTGTAGATGTAGATGTGTAGACGTAGATGTGTTGATGTGTAGATGTAGATGTGTAGATGTAGATGTGTAGATGTAGATGTGTAGATGTAGATGTGTAGATGTAGATGTGTAGATGTAGATGTGTAGATGTAGATGTGTAGATGTAGATGTGTAGATGTAGATGTGTAGATGTAGATGTGTACACGTAGATTTGTGGATGTGTAGATTAAAGTAAAAAAAACACATTAATAATAATAATAATACATTTAATTTATAATGAACTTTCATTTGGATCAAATCTCAAAGTGCTAAAAAACAGTAAAACATTAATAAATATTTGTTTTTATAAAATCATATTGAATTATTGAAAGAAAATTAATTGACATGTGACATTGATGATATGAGACACTGATGACGTCATGTGACACTGATGACATCATGTGACACTGATGACATCATGAGGCACTGATGACATCGTGTGACATTGATGATATGAGACACTGATGACATCATGTGACATTGATGATATGAGAGACTGATGAAATCATGAGGCACTGATGACATCGTGTGACATTGATGATATGAGACACTGATGACATCATGTGACACTGATGACATCGTGTGACATTGATGATATGAGACACTGATGACATCATGAGGCACTGATGACATCGTGTGGTCTTGGGAGGTATTGCTCTAAAATCCCCACAATCACAAACTACAGATATTGACAGAGTTCAAAAATGTGACCAGGGTTTAAATGTCACGATGAAAGGAAGAGAGTCACAGGAAGTCAGTCAGGAGTTTTTATATGGAGATAAAGAAGTCATACATCAGTGAGGACAGACGGACCGCAGACTCTACAGTCACATGACCACCAGTTTGTTTGGGGCTGTGAGTGATGTGTCGTCGCCACGGTTACAGGCTGGACCTCTTCCCTGGGAAACTTTTGGCATCCAGGTATCTGGTGAGGGACTCCACCCACGTGTCTGAAGGTCGGACACAGACCGTACGACCAGTCGCCATCTTCTTCATCGTCAACCTGATGACGATACGAGTGAGACGGTGAGCTGTGAGTCATCAGTGTGTAGACGTAGATCTGTAGATGTGTAGATGTACATGTGTACATGCATAGATATAGATGTGTAAATGTGTAGATGTAGGTGTGTAGATGTGTAGATGTGTAGATATAGATGTGTAGATGTATAGATATAGATGTGTAGATGTGTAGATGTGTAGATGTAGGTGTGTAGATGTGTAGATGTAGGTGTGTAGATATATAGATATAGATGTATAGATGTAGGTGTGTAGATGTGTAGATGTGTAGATATAGGTGTGTAGATGTGTAGGTGTGTAGATGTAGGTGTGTAGATGTAGGTGTGTAGATGTGTAGATGTGTAGATGTAGGTGTGTAGATGTGTAGATGTGTAGATGTAGGTGTGTAGATGTATATATATAGATGTGTAGATGTGTAGATGTATATATATAGATGTGTAGATGTGTAGATGTGTAGATGTATATATATAGATGTGTAGATGTATATATATAGATGTGTAGATGTGTAGATATAGATGTGTAGATGTAGATGTATAGATGTGTAGATGTATATATATAGATGTGTAGATGTAGGTGTGTAGATGTGTAGATGTGTAGATATAGATGTGTAGATGTATATGTATAGATGTGTAGATGTATATGTATAGATGTGTAGATGTGTAGATGTGTAGATGTATAGATGTGTAGATGTGTAGATATGTAGACGTACACCTGTACTGGTGTGTTTACCTGATGGCGGGCCTGAGGCATCTCTGGCTGGTTCTGAAGTAACTCACAACTCTGTCTTTGTTCACTGGTCTCTCTTGGAACCGTAGGCAGCAATTCTTCGGTACAGAACCACGCAAACCTACGTACACGTACACGTCAACAACAAATCAACAACAAGTCAACCGCAAACACTCTCAGACGTCGTCGGTGGGTTCCGGTGATTTTCCGACCCGGTACTGTTTTATTTCTGTTGATCTAGAGGTTTTCAGACTAACGTGTTCATATCAACGATCAAAGACGCCTCAGGGAAAAACCTTCACGCCGTTACCGTCACCAAAATATGAGGAATGTAAACAAAGGAAATATAACCAGGAATGACTTCATAAAAGAAGAGGATGAAGAAGAAGATGAAGACTGTCCCCGTCAGTTTGAGCATTGGACCTTCATCAGTGATGGTCAGAACTAACAAAACATAAAACATCACTATCCTCCTCTGACCCCCGTCTAACGGAGGGCAGACTGACTATCCCAAAGACAGACAGCTCTTTTGTTCTAGTCAGTCAGTCAGTCAGTCAGTCAGTCAGTCAGTCAGTCAGTCAGTCAGTCAGTCAGTCAGTCAGTCAGTCAGTCAGTCAGTCAGTCAGTCAGTCAGTCAGTCAGTCAGTCAGTCAGTCAGTCAGTCAGTCAGTCAGTCAGTCAGTCAGTCAGTCAGTCAGTCAGTCAGTCAGTCAGTCAGTCAGTCAGTCAGTCAGTCAGTCAGTCAGTCAGTCAGTCAGTCAGTCAGTCTGTCTGTCTGTCTGTCTGTCTGTCTGTCTGTCTGTCTGTCTGTCTGTCTGTCTGTCTGTCTGTCTGTCTGTCTGTCTGTCTGTCTGTCTGTCTGTCTGTCTGTCTGTCTGTCTGTCTGTCTGTCTGTCTGTCTGTCTGTCTGTCTGTCTGTCTGTCTGTCTGTCTGTCTGTCTGTCTGTCTGTCTGTCTGTCTGTCTGTCTGTCTGTCTGTCTGTCTGTCTGTCTGTCTGTCTGTCTGTCTGTCTGTCTGTCTGTCTGTCTGTCTGTCTGTCTGTCTGTCTGTCTGTCTGTCTGTCTTACCTTCAGTCAGTGTGACGACAGCCAGAGTCGTGACCAGCAGACCCAGAGCGAAGCGAGCAGCCGTCATCCTGAGGTTAGAGTAGAGTACAGTAGAGTATGCTGAGCTCTCTTCTGGAGGAACTTTCCTTCCATCAGCCGTTTATATGCCGTTCTGGATGGGTCGGGGGTCCGCCCACGCCGGTGGGGACTTCACCCTGTCATATCTAGAGAGGATGTGGGACTTTCTCGGAGGACTGGGTTCCTGAAGCCGCTTCTTTGTCCACTTTCAACGACTCTCCGTTTCCTCAGCGAAGTGACATCCACTGAGGAAGCGTGTGTTCCGCTCAGGAAACAGGGAAGTTCTTCTGAGCGGAGGGTTTCTACTGGACTTTCCATCGGGTTTTTTTTCCTACACGTCAGCGCCGGACGCCGAGGGGCAGAATTACTCTGAAGCTTCTCAGCACAAACACTGCTAATCGTTTCTATCAGTTTCTAACGGCGTGAATCCGCCTGAGCGGCGGCCGATGGATGTTTGAATTCAACCACAGCTCTGAAAGTACAAATACACAGAATACCACAGAAAGTACCTGAAAGACCAGGACCTCTTCCCGCAGAGAGGAACTGAATGTTTCTAATGGAGAAACCCTCAAACGGAAGAACCTTCAGGTTCTGAGGTCCACGCTGGTGGACTCTCCTCTGCAGCACCTCCCACAGATGTTCTGGTGGGTTTGGGTCAGGTGACCATGGCAGAACCGTCATGTCTGATGGAGGTTCTTCAGGTTTTCATCCACTAACTGCTGGTGGTTGATGGAGTCCATGGAACCACGTCTTTTAACATTCCTGCTCTTGAAGGAACTTTTGCAAAGTGGTCAAGGTCAAAGTCAAGGTCAAGGTTAATTATATTCATTCAAAACCTACTTTCACATGTGGAGAAAAGTTATTATTATTATTATTATTATTATTATTATTATTATTATTGACTGATGGACTTTAAAAACTTTATGCCACATTCTTTCTTAAAAGGAGAAAAAACGTCCTGCTTCTGAAGATGGTCAACAGGAGCGGTGGTGTGGTGGATCAGGTCTGGTGGACTTCAGGTCTGGTGGGGATCAGGTCTGGTGGAGATCAGGTCTGGTGGGGATCAGGTCTGGTGGAGATCAGGTCTGGTGGGGATCAGGTCTGGTGGGCATCAGGTCTGGTGGACATCAGGTCTGGTGGGGATCAGGTCTGGTGGGGATCAGGTCTGGTGGGGATCAGGTCTGGTGGACTTCAGGTCTGGTGGGGATCAGGTCTGGTGGACTTCAGGTCTGGTGGGGATCAGGTCTGGTGGACTTCAGGTCTGGTGGGGATCAGGTCTGGTGGGGATCAGGTCTGGTGGGGATCAGGTCTGGTGGGGATCAGGTCTGGTGGGGATCAGGTCTGGTGGAGATCAGGTCTGGTGGGGATCAGGTCTGGTGGGGATCAGGTCTGGTGGACTTCAGGTCTGGTGGGGATCAGGTCTGGTGGGGATCAGGTCTGGTGGGGATCAGGTCTGGTGGGGATCAGGTCTGTAGGGGGGTATGAACTTTTTCACGTTTTGGTTGGATAAATACTTTAATAAAGTAAAAACTGACTCGGGTTTTCTTTGTTTTGGGTTGAAGTTTTCTTTATCTGACAGTTTAGGGTTAGGGGTTAGGGGTTAGGGTTAGGGGTTAGGGGTTAGGGTTAGGGGTTAGGGTTAGGGTTAGGGGTTAGGGTTAGGGGTTAGGGTTAGGGGTTAGGGTTAGGGGTTAGGGGTTAGGGTTAGGGTTAGATGCTCACAGACGTAGAAGAAATCCAGAAGGGGGTCCAATATTTTTTCACTGTTCCAAAACTTTTGATCCTTTTTTTAGTTACAGGTCAGATTTTATATTTTTCATTGTTTATTAATGAATTTATCCTTCATTATTTTTCTGCATGTGACCTTTCCCTGAGGGAGGACTTCCCCTTAGCCTTTGAGGGGCCGGGGGTTTCAGGGTACTGCTTGAGGACCCTAAAACACGTAGCGTGGGAATCGAACCTACTACCTTCTCCTTGTTCTGGAGACGGACGCTCCACCCACTGAACTACAGCCTGACTCCGCAAATGGAGACACGGCGTTGTCGGCAGGATGTTTAATCTGGACTCAATGCTAGGCTAATGTAGCGAATCATATTTAAGAGAGAGGTCTGTTCATTCTAGCGTCTTTAACTTCAATAACGGCGAGAATCGACATTCTTTTGATTCGAGAGAGAAATCAAACTCGTGGGATTTGTCGGCTGAACATGATTTTATCAGAAGTTGTGATAACTCCAGGAAGTGAGCCCCTCTTTGGCGCCTACCTTCAACACTGCTTGGTTCTGATCAGGACCCATTATCTCCACAGAATCTTTGACTGTCGTTGAGAGAATAGAAACACCGGCGCTCAAATAACCACACGGAAACACTGATGAAGGAAAATCCATTCTTTCTTTTTTAGTTTTTTTGAAAAGGCAGAAGAAAGTATGCAGTTTGTTGAAGAAGCTTAGAAAGAGAAAAGACATGGACCCGGTGGTCCCGTCACAGAGACCGAGCCAGGTGACCCACCCGGAGCAGAAATCACTTCAAGAACATGAACATCTGAGACAAACGGCTGAAATCAACCCGGCGAAGCGGAGCAGAAACATCGGTTCTACCAAAGACTGAAGCAGCGTCACATGCAGCCACTGGGGGTCAGAGGTCAGCCTGGACCCGGATGTGAGGAGGACACAAACAGGATTGGGTTTAAAACAAATGCTCTAAAACCCTTAGATGAGGGACCAGGAACACTCCGGCAGACCGGTCAGCTGACTTTACAACGCAGACCAGAGACGGTTCTGGCCCGTTAGTTTTCACGCCTGAACGTTTGAGATGAATCATCGGCTTCTTCTCTTTGATCTCTTTGATCCTGCTTTCCTCTCAGAGCGAGGTAAGGATCCACAGATTATTATCCTCGTGTCTATCGTCCGGGAGGAGAGTCTGGAGTTCTGTCCGGTCGACTCTTCCGGGTCAACCTCTTTACTCGTGGCGTTGGCAGTGTAGGGGGTCTGTGTGTGTGGGGGGAGGGGCTCCACAGTGGACCTGTAAACGCTGGATCAGAGGTTATGACTCAATCATTTCAGTGACGGCATCATGAAACACTGCCCCCCTGTGGCGGTACCGATCACGACAGCCCTGAATCAGGGCCCGAACGCTGTTGGTCCCAAACATACGAAGGAAAACTGGGGCCAACTTGAAAAATAAAAAATCTGATCTCACGAGAATAATGTCGTTATTTCACGGAAATAAAAGTCGTAATTTTATGTGATTAAAGGTCGTATTCAAAAGTATTAAAGCCTTAATCATGTGTGATTAAAAGTCTTCTTTTTGCTTGACTAAGTCGTAACTTTCTGTGAATAAAGTCGTTATTTAACGAGAATAACGTCGTAGTTTTTCTCATTTCCCCTTTCAGTCGCCTGAAGTTCAACTTTCTTCACATAAAACTCTGATTTTTTTAGCAACTTTAATCCGGCAATCTAAATGTTTAGATTTTTATGTCATTGTGGCGCCGAGACTAAATGTTCTCACATCCACATGTCAAAAGGAAGATGAAGACGAAGGGTGTTGAGATGATGTCATCACCCTCGGCCCCGTCTTTCATATCCTGTTGGAAGCGGAATAGAGCTTCCTGTCGTCAGTGGCAGCCGCTGGCGAGCGAAACTTCACACGGACTGAAAAGTTGATCTTAGAAAAACTTCTACATGAAGTCATTTCCTGATAAAGTGGCGGATGTTATGGAATCGTCATCGCCGCGGCGGCCGATGCGTCGTGTTAGCGCTATGACTCCAAAACTGTTTCTTGGATCCTTTTCATGGCGGATCTGGTGATTTCAGTAAAGATCGCTGGTGGATTTCTGACACTAGGGGGCGCTTTATCTGGAAAAGTTGTCCCGACATAATTTCTCAACCGTCGGTCCGATTTAGTTCAAAGGTGCTTCGTATGAAAGAACCTGAGGAGAACCGCCCTGTTTCATCACCTTTGACCCAAACCTCAATCTAATGCTTCTTATTTGATTCACCAGGCGCAGCTTTGTCCTTTTTTCTTTAACTCAGAACACATTAACATCACATTTCATGTCAGGGGTTCCATCAGCTGTTTTGCTGGTACAACGCAGGGCATTGGGGTCTTTCCAGGGACACCCCCCTGCTGTCAGGGAGGAAAGCACAGGTGTGGTTTCCTGATGGATTCCCTGAGTGACGGAAATGTCTCGCTCCGTCACGCGGCCCTCCTGCCCCACGCTCAGCGATGACCATGAACCTGCAGCAGCAGGAAGACCCGCCTCACTGCTTCCTCTCTGAACTGTCAATCAGCCTCACGGATTCCCTCCGTTTCCAGAGTTGATGCTCTGGCAGACGTTCAATCACAGAAGAAGAAGTGTTAGAGGAAGGAGTCCTAGGAGCAGAACCGCTGCAGACTCCACCGGGTCCACCGGGTCCCCCTGGTCCCCCCTTAAACTATGACTTGGTTTAACCCCAGGAGGGGAACTGTGCCCCCCCCCTCCTGTGACTCACTGTAGACCTGCAGACATAGATTCACTCTCAGATAAAACAAACAATAATAGGTTTACCAAAAATAAGAAAAAGAACAGATAGAAACTTTGTATGAATATATTAATCCTAATAATAAAAGTGAAAAGGTGTGTGAGCCGTCAGGTGAGCGTGGACACACACACACACACACACACACACACACACACACCTGTAAACACACACTGTGTGCTCCAGCGTGTTCGGACAGACACCAGTAGATAAAACAGAACATCGTGAACCGGACCCCACACCCACTCCCACGCCTCCTCTACCAGGGAACCGCTCAAGAACCGGGCTGTAAACATTGTTGGGCCTGCAGATGAAAGCTGAACTCTTCCAGTTGGACATGTTCTACTCAGAAAAGCTCCATCCGGACAACTGGAACACAAACACGCAGCGGGGATCCGGTAGTTGACCCGTGGTGACGGGGTTCCTTGTTCCCAGTATGTCAGATCGCTGACCTGGAGGTTCTGCTGACCTGTGAGCAGGGAGGGTTGGGTGGAGGTCAGCTGTCGGAGCAGACATGTCCATCTGGACAGAAGACATCTCTGTAGTACCAATCCAAAGTGTAATCACTGAGTAATAAAGGATATCCTGACCCGATCCGGTTCCCTCAGAGGTTTTGTAGCAAAAGTCTGACTCAGTCTGAATACCAAGTCATGGTGTTTGAAGAATTCTGCTTTCGACCTACATGTAAAACTGACATGTCATGGGATTCCAGATTCAGATTTCCAGCGTAAGTTGATCCGGATTTGTCCATCCTGACTATCATGGAGGAAATGTGGTGTGGAACTGGATCAGTACGGATGTTTGGCACATTTTATAAGAAGTCTAAGGGATTACAGGTCCGTTCTTCAACCTACTGACCTGGAAACTCATCATAACTGCTGACTCATCATAACTGATGAGTCATCATAACTGATGAGTCATCAGGACTCATCATATCACTGATATGATGAGTCCTGATGACTCATCATATCTCACTGATATGATGAGTCAGTTATAACTGCTGATTCATCATAACTGACTCATTATTTTTGCTGACTCATCATAACTGCTGACTCATAATGGACTCATCATAACTGCAGACTCATCATAACTGCTGACTCATCATAACTGCTGACTCATGATAACTGCTGACTCATCATAACTGCTGTCTCATGATAACTGCAGACTCATCATAACTGACTCATAATTGCTGACTCATAACTGCTGACTCATCATAACTCATCATAATTGCTGACTCATCATAACTGCTGACTCATGATAACTGCAGACTCATCATAACTGACTCACCATAATTGCTGACTCATAACTGCTGACTCATCATAACTGCTGTTTCATCATAACTGCTGACTCATCATTTTTGCTGAATCATCGTAACTCATCATAACGCCGACCTTTCAACTGGGAGGGAAGGTCGGACATAAGTTGAAGGAAGAACCCGTTGATGTTTTCACCTTTTTACCCGTTTCTTTGTCTTAGTCAGATTACCCAGAGGCAGGGGCGGATCTAGCGGCGTTTGGAATCAACTCCCACTCTTTGGAATTTACAAGAGTAAACATCTATCCTTATATATTAATACTTAATAGACAATCCCCCCCTCACAGTTTCCACGCCACTCTCTCGCAACCCCATGGAAATGTGTGTAGCTCCGCCCCTGCCCAGAGGCAGGTTTTTGACATCGTTTAGGGATGACACAATTTTGCCGACGTCACATAACGACCTCAGGGAAAGACTTCATAATAATAATGATGATAATAATAATAATAATAATAATGAAGATGATAATAGTTATAATAATAATAATAATAATAATGATGATAATAATAATAATAATAATGATGATAATAATAGTAATAATAATAATAGTAATGATAATAATAGTAATAATAATAATGATGATAATAATAGTAATAATAATAATAATAATAATAATAATAATAATGATGATAATAATAATAATAATGAAGATAATAATAGTAATAATAATAATAGTAATAATAATAATAGTAATAATAATAATGATGATAATGATGATAATAATGAAGATAATAATAGTAATAATAATAATTATAATAATAGTAATAGTAATAATAATAATAATAATGATGATAATGATGATAATAATAATAATAATAATAGTAATAATAATAATAATGAAGATAATAATAGTAATAATAATAATAATAATAATAATAATAATAGTAATAATAATAATAATGAAGATAATAATAGTAATAATAATAATAATAATAATAATAATAATAGTAATAATAATAATAATAATAATGTTTGTTGAGCGTTGGAGGTTTCGTTCTTTCAATAACTCACAGGTCAGACAGAAGGTTTGTTCTCGGACGGATTTCTCGTTTCCAATATTTCTCTCTATTAAACACAAACTTTCTGAGGGAGTTTGAAGAAACGTGGTTTGGAGGTTGGGCTTGTAGGGAGGTCAAACTTCTGAGGTCATAGAAGGGATCCCAGTGGACTAGTATCCTCAACTCTTCTTCTTTTAAAGGGCGTATAAACAAATCTATACTTTACCCTCACTGAGAGATTCGAACCCACAACCTTCTGGTTCTGGAGGCTGACGAGGACCAACATAATACTGCTGACATAAACTCAATCTGACCTCAAGCTCCCGCCTTCACGCCGTTACTTCCACATCAGACCAGGTAAGAAGAACCTTTGAAAGTGAAGCCGCTCCTCAAACACCAACTTCTTTTAAAGCTCTGCCTGTTCAAGCAGAGACACCTTCAGATCTTCAATCTTCTGCCTGAGCTGATGGTGAAGGTTAGGAATCATCTCATCTTTGAGGTAATGCTATTAGCCTAGCCCTCCACTTAGCTCATGACCACAGGAAGTACCAACACTGACCAGCCTACAGCGCCCACCAGGAGCCATTAGCCTCATCAAGTCTCCGTTCCTGAACTCCAGCTCCTTCCAAACACCAGATTCTGGTTCTGTCCATCCCAAAATTAAGAGCTGAGTCATCATTATGAGGAGCTGAAATATTCCAAAGGATTTTAGCATCTGCTCTATATTGTTGTCCGACCTTCAGCAGCGTCTCTAGTCTGAGATCCATCACTGGTCTATATTGAGATGGAGCTTCACCTCACTGGTGAGGTGGAGCTTCATCTCACTGGTGAGGTGTAGCTTCATCTCACTGGTAAGGTGGCGGTTCATCTCACTGGTAAGGTGGAGCTTCATCTCACTGGTAAGGTGGCGGTTCATCTCACTGGTAAGGTGGCGGTTCATCTCACTGGTAAGGTGGCGGTTCATCTCATTCTCTCCTTTCTTCTGTCTGAACATCCGATTCTCTAAACGGTGGAATGAATGAGATGCTCCCTCTGAGGATGAGAGATTCGGTCCGATGCCTCCTGCCTCGGGTGGCACCACCCAGAGTTCTGAAGGAGTGGCTTTAGTCCGAACAGTCTGGGCGTTTCTCACTGGCTGTGCTGTGAGGGTGTTCTGCTGTAAACTTTATAAACTTTTTAAATGAGTCCTTGGCTTGTTGTGCAGGATGTGGTTGGTCACAAAATGCTTCTGGGTCATGGTTTGGTCCCGACACGGCCGACACTGTGAAGGCCCACTGGACATACAGTTGAACCGCATGCTGTGTTTTAGCTGGTACACAAACCAGACGTGCTAACAAGACGGTGGTGGTGGTGGTGGTGGCGGTGGTGGCCTATTGACCAGACCTGAGATCCATCCACAGCAGGTTTCTGGTGCTAGAACGTCCCTCCCGCATCCATTAAACCCGTCTTCAGGTAAAAAGGCTTCTCCAGTCGTCAAGCAGCCAGAATCAAGCAGGCGAGTGTTTTTATACTGAGGTTGTAAACGGATTCTCCATCATGCATCAGCAGAACCTCGGCTCCCGCCAGAACAAAACCTCCCCTCGGAAAAACATGCTATAAGATCTGCATTCTTTGCTCCAATCAGATTAATTTTCCCTTTAAACATAGAAACATAGCATATAGAATAAAACAGGCGTTAAACTCCCTCGATATCAAAAGTGTCGTGGCAACGATAGAAACGTGTTCGTATCATCAAACTATTGTAGGTCGTTTTTTTCTCCTTTTGTTTTAGAAAAAAAGACACTTGTTGAGATTCCTGGGGCTGACGTGTGAGCGGCGAGGAGGATGGACCCGACCCATGGCCTGACAGGAAGGACCACGAGGACACAGGAGGTCGGAGTGAAGGTCAGACTGAAGGTCGGAGTGAAGGTCGGAGTGAAGGCCAGCAGCTGGACGTTCATCTCCTCAACTTCACGTTCTCCCTTCAAACAGTCCCTCAAAGAGGAGGACCCACCGTCCCTGAAGGTAGAACTATCCGAAACACAAACCTGCACTACGGCTAAAAACAGGTCCATTTAAAGGAGCATGTGATAGTTGGCTACATGAACGATAGTAAAAAAATCCATCTGGACTGGTTCTGCGAGGTTCTGAAAGACCAGGCAGCATCAGTCAGAAGGTCCATCAGTCTTGTTGTTTGTTTGTGGTTCTGTCCACTCCAGGTTCTGAATCTTTCCTTCCTCCCTCAGCTGTGGCGCTCCTCTTCACTTCCTCAGGTCCAATCATCTGCTGATGGATCGCTCCATTCCTCAGCTCCTTCCCTCAGCTCCTTCCCTCAGCTCCTTCCCTCAGCTCCTTCCCTCCTCTCTTGGAAATCCGCCCCCCTCATGCAATCTCTAAATGTCTTCTTCTCTTCCTGGGTTCGTCCGTCATCCTCCGTGGCAGCGGGCTCGGGTCGGAGTGTCGGACCTACGGCTCCTCCTCGCCGGTGGAGACGGCCAGTCGCATGGCCACAGAGAGGTGGTCGGTGACGCCGGCCAGCTGGGTGATGAAGCTGTACTCCTCCACTTCCTGTAGGAGCAGGAGGAGAGAGAAGTCACCAAATCATTCGGATTCAAAGTTTCATTCAGCGAGTGCCACCACCAGGTGGTTCTGATGATGATGTCACGTATAAATCTGGACATGATGTTAGGAACATTCTGCAGGAAGTTCTTCAGTACGTTTTCATCTGGACTCAAACATCTCTCCTCGTTTGGAGGAGTCTGGGTTAGAGTGGCTGCAGCTCCCACCTTCATCTACAACCTCCCTCAAAGACTCACTCCTCTGACCTCTGACCTCTGAGCTCCTCCACCGACATAGTGGGTCAGCAGAGGCTCTGGGTTCTCCTCGCTGTGGGAGGAGAACCTCAGATACGGTCATTCACTGGAGGTGAACGTTTCTTATGTTAGGGTAAGGATCGAGGACCAGGTTCCAATAAAGTTTTGTAAGAAAAAAAAGGCTGTTGGTAGAACCGAGTCAAACATCTGCAGGAGGATCAGATACGGTTCTGACAGCAGCCAGACTCTCAGCAGGACAAATATGAACTATTTCATTATCCTGATGCTGCTGATTCTCACCTTCTATGTTCCAACGACACAAACTGCAGGTCCAAGAGGGTTGAGACGATGGATTCTGCCACTAGGTGGCGCCAGACGGCTGCAGTTTGAGGCAGACCGACCGGGTCAGAGGGAATTACAGGATAAACCCAAGGTTTCATGTAAATGATCGGGTCTTTCCAGACACACAACCACGAGAGTTCTTTCCTGTCTCTGAGTTTGCTGCGTCAGATTTCTTCTCCTGGAATCTTTTACGCCTCCAGATGTTGAATATTCTTCTCTGCCATGTCGTTCAATTCCCTGGCTGCTGATAATAGTCCAACAGTGAGAAGCGTCGGTTCTGAGTGACCCGAGTCAGAGCAGAATCATTTGATGGTGTACCAGCTGACAAAAAAATCCAGCATTCAAACCGGTTCCCGTGTAAACGGGTGTGAAAACACTTCCAGCCTGATTCAGGAAACTTTTCTTCCTCTCATCTTCATACAGGCACAAAACAAACTCACGGTCGAATCTGAGTGGTCAAGATTTGATTGACATGTGAGAACAGCAGAAGAAAATGTGTCTAAAAGAACTATAATATTCTTCATTTTTCACATTGTCCTCTAATTGTATATGATGAAAAATATAGAACCTTTACATATACTCCCAATGTGTGTATATATATATATATATATATATATATATATATATATATATATATAAGACGGACTAAGCTCAGCGCCACGGGTGATCGGGCCTTCTGTTCTGCTGCCCCTCGTCTGAGGAATGCCCTCTCTGACCATCTGAGGGCTCCACAGACGACTGACACATTTAAAAAAGGACTTAAAACTTTCCTTTTTACCTATAACTTTTTGGTTAGTTTGGGAGAACATCTAAAACTAAATCTGATTTGTAAAAAGACATAAATCCAAATTTGAATGGACTTTTAAACTTGTTGGATTATTTTAAATCCAGCAGGTGTTTGCTTGAACTGTTAGATAGAAAGTAAAGTATAACAGTGTGACAATTATCAAAATACCATCAACACCTAATCTAAATATATTTATTGATTCCTTTAATCATTATATGATTTATTATATCAAAAGCTATTTGAGGCAAATTCTGGTTCTGATTCTGCACTAGTGTTTTATTGAACGGTACCAGTTTCCAGTCCTGCTGCTGGCCCTCCTCACTGTAGAGGATGTAGTCGATCCGCCGCCCGTTGCCCTTCAGAGGAATCTTCCTCCCCTTCTGGCTACTGGCGGGACACTGGCTCTTACTGGGGGGGAACACCAGGTACTCCTTCCTCCCCTCCTCGTTCTCCATCACTCTGACGGAGACACAGAGTTCAGAGAGAAAGACTCAGAGGACAGGAGATGGGGTCAGGGGTCAGGCTGGATCAGACGCACTAGATGGACCCAATAAAACTTTTGAAGGACATAACTTTAGCATAAGTCCACGCAGGGTCCCCTAAAGCTGTAAAAACAAGTTTGAGTGTGTTTTTTTGGAGGAGTGTGACTTACTTTTGTAAACTTTCAGGTGAGCTGACCTCGTCATCATAAAGGCCACTGGGGTCCAGTAGAGTACCTTCAGAAACATTAAAAACACATGACTGCCCTTCATCGATAGAAGCAGCCCTTGAGCAAACCTCTTAATTCCTCTGGAAGTTGAGTAACAGAACCTCCCGTTGGACCCCGGTAAGAACCGTGCGAGTGAGTGAGTGAGTGAGTGAGTGAGTGAGTGAGTGAGTGAGTGAGTGAGTGAGTGAGTGAGTGAGTGAGTGAGTGAGTGAGTGAGTGGTGAACATGTCCTTCAGGTGATTAGCATCAAAAGGTCACCGCTAGTTTGTTTCACATGC
>JBBDHG010000415.1:260000-262500 GCA_037951165.1 Lophius americanus
CTCCAAGGGTCCTGGAGAAGAACTCAATCAGAACATGACGGCTTATTAGATTCTAATTATAACGACCTCCAAGGCTGCCGTAACTAATTATCTTGATTTAACTTAAACGAGGAGACAGCAGAGATCTCAGACAGCAGTTTGATCTCCACGACGGCGAGGGACGGACGAGTCTGATGATCTTTGAAGCTGCTGCTTTGACTCCTCCACATTTACTGAGGCCTGGACTCTTTCTGTGAGCTGACGGGCTTTAAGCTCAGGAAAGTCAGACTTTACTGATCCCCGGAGGGACATTAAAGCCCACAAGGTGGGACAAAATACGCCAAACTAGAAAGAGCAGTTGGAGAACACAAACCTCCTCAGAGGTCCAACAGAACCAGAGGTTTAGGAAACATTCCTGCAGATTCCTCCATTAAAGTCTGACTTACTGCCAGCCTCTAAATGTACCGACAACTCCGACAAACTCTCTGAGCATCGCTCTGTAGCCGCTCATCTCCAGCGTCTTTCCACTTCAGCGTCTCTGTTCAGCCCACAGAGCCCCCAGCCCCACTCCCAAAAGAACAACAAAAGAATCTAATGAACACTTGAAACTGAGCCCCCAGTTCCGCTCTCAAATAGCAAAAGATCAAAGTCAGAAATAGCCACATTGTGACGTCACTACTCCAAACGGCTTATTACTAAATTTTTTTATTTTAAATACGAAACACTTTAAGCCACACAAATTTAATCGCCTCTAGGTGTCGCCAAAATCTATCTCTGGGTGAAATATCATGCAAATCTTAAAAAAAAAAATTCTGTTATCCTGCTAACAAACAAACAAACAAACAAACAATCAATCAAACAAACAAACAAACAAACAAACAAACATACAAACAATCAATCAAACAAATAAACAAACAAACAAACAAACATACAAACAAAAATAATAACAAACAATCAATCAAACAAATAAACTAACAAACAAACATACAAACAAACAAGCATACAAACAAACAAACATACAAACAAACAAACAAACAAACATACAAACAAACAATCAAACAAACAATCAAACAAACATACAAACAAACAAACATACAAACAATCAAACAAACAATCAAACAAACATACAAACAAACAAACAAACAAACAAACATACAAACAAACAAACAAACATACAAACAAACAAACGCACTGCAGCGGAGAAAATATCTCCTTAACCGACAAAATCACCAACAACAATAAATGAAAATATGGAGAAAATGAAAAAGGTTGGTAGTGTGAATGATAGAAAGTACCATAAAAGTAAAGGTTGGTTGACTCACACCATTCACTCATTCATATTCATATATTCACAGTTTGAGGTCAAATCTAAATTCATGAGATGAGTCGTCTTTTCTGGACCTGGTCTGGTTCTGACTGCGTCAGCCGCATTCTTGGCTCCCACAAAGTCTACTGGAAGGAAAACATTTTATGTTGTTCTTGTTTTTCTGATGACAGTTTTCTGCTTTTGTGGTTTTGGACTGTCTTATTCTGTTTTTCACTCCCTTCATGTGTTCATCTCTCCGTCCCTTCGAACGCTCCTCCTGATTGGTTCCTCCTCCTTATTCTCCTCCATGAACCAGGAAGTTTCTCTGGTTCATGAGTTAATCCTGCTCCAGTGGTTTTGTTCCCTTGTGATGAAATCCACTCCATCTTTTCTCCCCAGCCTGATTTTACTCAATAAAACTTTATAGTTCTAAGAAACAGAATGTCAGAAAGTCATATCCTCTTCTTCTTCTCTGGTTAGAAGCTCTCTCTCTCTCGTTCTCTCTCTGTGTCTCTCTCTTTACCTCTCTCTCTCTCTTTCTCTTTCTCTCTCTGTCTCTCTCTACCTCTCTCTCTCTCTCTCTCTCTGTGTCTCTCTCTTTACCTCTCTCTCTCTCTCTCTCTTTGTCCCCCTCTCTCTCTATCTCTCCTCTCTCTCTCTCTCCTCTCTCTCTCTGTGTCTCTCTCTTTACCTCTCTCTCTCTCTCTCTCTTTGTCCCCCTCTCTCTCTATCTCTCCTCTCTCTCTCTCTCCTCTCTCTCTCTGTGTCTCTCTCTTTACCTCTCTCTCTCTCTCTCTCTTTGTCCCCCTCTCTCTCTATCTCTCCTCTCTCTCTCTCTCCTCTCTCTCTCTGTGTCTCTCTCTTTACCTCTCTCTCTCTCTCTCTCTCTGTGTCTCTCTCTTTACCTCTCTCTCTCTCTCTCTCTTTGTCCCCCTCTCTCTCTATCTCTCCTCTCTCTCTCTCTCCTCTCTCTCTCTTTAGCTCTCTCTCTACCTCTCTCTCTCTCTGTCTCTCTCTCTCTCTCTGTCTCTCTGTCTCTCTCTCTCCTCTCTCTTTACCTCTCTCTCACTGTCTCTCTCTCTCTCTCTCCTCTCTCTTTACCCCTCTCTCTCTCTCTCTGGTTGACTAGAGTGGTTAGAGAGTAGAGTCAGGTATATGTGGGCGGGTTTGCCAGCTGTCTCCCATCTGAAACCCTCTCATTAATAAAGGCGGGGC
>JBBDHG010000415.1:267500-273751 GCA_037951165.1 Lophius americanus
CCCGGGCCCTCCTGTGGGTGTCAGACAGGTTGTTGAACCTGGCCAGGGAATCCGGCAGCAGGCAAACGTTGGCTGTGCAGAAACAGAAGCTCCTTCCTTGCGGTCTCCATTCCCCAGACCCAAAACCTCCTGGTCCAGCCTGACCCTCCTCAGCCTGGATTTTGTCCGGTCTGCCCGGGTCAGAAAAAACCACAGACAAATACAAATCAAAGTTCTGGAGGCTCTGAGAACATTCACCAGAACACTCACCAGAACACTCACCAGAACACTCGCCAGAACACTCACCAGAACATTCACCAGAACACTCACCAGAACACTCGCCAGAACACTCACCAGAACATTCACCAGAACACTCACCAGAACACTCACCAGAACATTCACCAGAACATTCACCAGAACACTCGCCAGAACACTCACCAGAACATTCACCAGAACATTCACCAGAACACTCACCAGAACATTCACCAGAACATTCACCAGAACACTCACCAGAACACTCACCAGAACACTCGCCAGAACACTCACCAGAACATTCACCAGAACATTCACCAGAACACTCACCAGAACATTCACCAGAACATTCACCAGAACACTCACCAGAACACTCACCAGAACACTCACCAGAACATTCACCAGAACATTCACCAGAACATTCACCAGAACACTCACCAGAACACTCACCAGAACACTCGCCAGAACACTCACCAGAACATTCACCAGAACATTCACCAGAACACTCACCAGAACATTCACCAGAACATTCACCAGAACACTCACCAGAACACTCACCAGAACATTCACCAGAACACTCACCAGAACATTCACCAGTAAACTCAACAGAACACTCAACAGAACATTCACCAGAACATTCACCAGAACACTCAACAGAACACTCAACAGAACATTCACCAGAACACTCAACAGAACATTCACCAGAACACTCAACAGAACATTCACCAGAACATTCACCAGAACACTCAACAGAACATTCACCAGAAAACTCAACAGAACACTCACCAGAACACTCAACAGAACATTCACCAGAACACTCAACAGAACATTCACCAGAACATTCACCAGAACACTCAACAGAACATTCACCAGAACACTCAACAGAACATTCACCAGAACACTCAACAGAACATTCACCAGCACACTCACCAGAACACTCAACAGAACACTCACCAGAACACTCACCAGAACATTCACCAGAACATTCACCAGAACATTCACCAGAACATTCACCAGAACACTCACCAGAACATTCACCAGAACATTCACCAGAACACTCACCAGAACACTCACCAGAACATTCACCAGAACACTCAACAGAACACTCACCAGAACACTCAACAGAACATTCACCAGAACACTCACCAGAACACTCACCAGAACACTCACCAGAACATTCACCAGAACATTCACCAGAACATTCACCAGAACACTCAACAGAACATTCACCAGAAAACTCAACAGAACATTCACCAGAAAACTCAACAGAACACTCAACAGAACATTCACCAGAACATTCACCAGAACACTCACCAGAACATTCACCAGAACACTCACCAGAACACTCACCAGAACACTCACCAGAACATTCACCAGAACATTCACCAGAACATTCACCAGAACACTCAACAGAACATTCACCAGAAAACTCAACAGAACATTCACCAGAAAACTCAACAGAACACTCAACAGAACATTCACCAGAACATTCACCAGAACACTCACCAGAACATTCACCAGAACACTCACCAGAACATTCACCAGAACACTCACCAGAACACTCACCAGAACACTCGCCAGAACACTCACCAGAACATTCACCAGAACATTCACCAGAACACTCACCAGAACATTCACCAGAACATTCACCAGAACACTCACCAGAACACTCACCAGAACATTCACCAGAACATTCACCAGAACATTCACCAGAACATTCACCAGAACATTCACCAGAACACTCACCAGAACACTCACCAGAACACTCGCCAGAACACTCACCAGAACATTCACCAGAACATTCACCAGAACACTCACCAGAACATTCACCAGAACATTCACCACAACACTCACCAGAACACTCACCAGAACATTCACCAGAACACTCACCAGAACATTCACCAGTAAACTCAACAGAACACTCAACAGAACATTCACCAGAACATTCACCAGAACACTCAACAGAACACTCAACAGAACACTCAACAGAACATTCACCAGAACACTCAACAGAACATTCACCAGAACATTCACCAGAACACTCAACAGAACATTCACCAGAAAACTCAACAGAACACTCACCAGAACACTCAACAGAACATTCACCAGAACACTCAACAGAACATTCACCAGAACATTCACCAGAACACTCAACAGAACATTCACCAGAACACTCAACAGAACATTCACCAGAACACTCAACAGAACATTCACCAGCACACTCACCAGAACACTCAACAGAACACTCACCAGAACACTCACCAGAACATTCACCAGAACATTCACCAGAACATTCACCAGAACATTCACCAGAACACTCACCAGAACATTCACCAGAACATTCACCAGAACACTCACCAGAACACTCACCAGAACATTCACCAGAACACTCAACAGAACACTCACCAGAACACTCAACAGAACATTCACCAGAACACTCACCAGAACACTCACCAGAACACTCACCAGAACATTCACCAGAACATTCACCAGAACATTCACCAGAAAACTCAACAGAACATTCACCAGAAAACTCAACAGAACACTCAACAGAACATTCACCAGAACATTCACCAGAACACTCACCAGAACATTCACCAGAACACTCACCAGAACACTCACCAGAACACTCACCAGAACATTCACCAGAACATTCACCAGAACATTCACCAGAACACTCAACAGAACATTCACCAGAAAACTCAACAGAACATTCACCAGAAAACTCAACAGAACACTCAACAGAACATTCACCAGAACATTCACCAGAACACTCACCAGAACATTCACCAGAACACTCACCAGAACATTCACCAGAACACTCACCAGAACACTCACCAGAACACTCACCAGAACATTCACCAGAACACTCAACAGAACATTCACCAGAAAACTCAACAGAACATTCACCAGAAAACTCAACAGAACACTCAACAGAACATTCACCAGAACATTCACCAGAACACTCACCAGAACATTCACCAGAACACTCACCAGAACATTCACCAGATCACTCAACAGAACATTCACCAGAACACTCACCAGAACACTCACCAGAACATTCACCAGAACACTCAACAGAACATTCACCAGAACATTCACCAGAACACTCACCAGAACACTCAACAGAAAATTCACCAGAACATTCACCAGAACACTCAACAGAACATTCACCAGAACACTCACCAGAACATCCAACAGAACACTCAACAGAACATTCACCAGATCACTCAACAGAACATTCACCAGAACACTCACCAGAACACTCACCAGAACATTCACCAGAACACTCACCAGAACATTCACCAGAACACTCAACAGAACATTCACCAGAACACTCACCAGAACACTCACCAGAACACTCGCCAGAACACTCAGCAGAACATTCACCAGAACATTCACCAGAACATTCACCAGAACACTCACCAGAACACTCACCAGAACATTCACCAGAACACTCACCAGAACATTCACCAGAACATTCACCAGAACATTCACCAGAACACTCAACAGAACATTCACCAGAAAACTCAACAGAACATTCACCAGAAAACTCAACAGAACACTCAACAGAACATTCACCAGAACATTCACCAGAACATTCACCAGAACATTCACCAGAACACTAAACAGAACATTCACCAGAACATCCAACAGAACATTCACCAGAACACTCAACAGAACATTCAACAGAACATCCAACAGAACATTCACCAGAACACTCAACAGAACATTCACCAGAACACTCACCAGAACACTCACCAGAACATTCACCAGAACACTCAACAGAACATTCACCAGAACATTCACCAGAACGCTCACCAGAACATTCACCAGAACACTCACCAGAACATTCACCAGAACACTCAACAGAACATTCACCAGAAAACTCAACAGAACATTCAACAGAACATTCACCAGAACATTCACCAGAACACTCAACAGAACATTCACCAGAACATTCACCAGAACGCTCACCAGAACATTCACCAGAACACTCACCAGAACATTCACCAGAACACTCAACAGAACATTCACCAGAAAACTCAACAGAACATTCACCAGAACACTCAACAGAACATTCACCAGAAAACTCAACAGAACACTCAACAGAACATTCACCAGAACATTCACCAGAACATTCACCAGAACATTCACCAGAACACTCACCAGAACATTCACCAGAACACTCCCCAGAACATTCACCAGAACATTCACCAGAACACTAACCAGAACATTCACCAGAACATTCACCAGAACACTCACCAGAACATTCACCAGAACACTCACCAGAACATTCACCAGAACAATCAACAGAACACTCACCAGAACATTCACCAGAACATTCACC
The DNA here is from genome assembly GCA_037951165.1 of Lophius americanus. Classification (NCBI taxonomy): domain Eukaryota; kingdom Metazoa; phylum Chordata; class Actinopteri; order Lophiiformes; family Lophiidae; genus Lophius; species Lophius americanus. The sequence goes on from JBBDHG010000415.1 coordinate 272,083, forward strand.
AGAACACTCAACAGAACATTCACCAGAAAACTCAACAGAACACTCAACAGAACATTCACCAGAACATTCACCAGAACACTCACCAGAACACTCACCAGAACACTCACCAGAACATTCACCAGAACATTCACCAGAACACTCACCAGAACATTCACCAGAACACTCACCAGAACATTCACCAGAACACTCAACAGAACATTCACCAGAAAACTCAACAGAACATTCACCAGAACATTCACCAGAACATTCACCAGAACACTCACCAGAACATTCACCAGAACATTCACCAGAACACTCACCAGAACATTCACCAGAACATTCACCAGAACACTCACCAGAACATTCACCAGAACACTCACCAGAACATTCACCAGAACATTCACCAGAACACTCACCAGAACATTCACCAGAACACTCACCAGAACATTCACCAGAACATTCACCAGAACACTCAACAGAACATTCACCAGAAAACTCAACAGAACACTCAACAGAACATTCACCAGAACATTCACCAGAACACTCAACAGAACATTCACCAGAAAACTCAACAGAACACTCAACAGAACATTCACCAGAACACTCACCAGAACATTCACCAGAACACTCACCAGAACATTCACCAGAACACTCAACAGAACATTCACCAGAAAACTCAACAGAACATTCACCAGAACATTCACCAGAACATTCACCAGAACACTCACCAGAACATTCACCAGAACATTCACCAGAACACTCACCAGAACATTCACCAGAACATTCACCAGAACACTCACCAGAACATTCACCAGAACATTCACCAGAACACTCAACAGAACATTCACCAGAAAACTCAACAGAACACTCAACAGAACATTCACCAGAACATTCACCAGAACACTCAACAGAACATTCACCAGAAAACTCAACAGAACACTCAACAGAACATTCACCAGAACACTCACCAGAACATTCACCAGAACACTCACCAGAACATTCACCAGAACACTCACCAGAACATCCAACAGAACATGAGGTTCTGTCTAGCATTGCACTTAAATCTGATATTTCAGGTATATTTGATTATTTATCATATGATGTAATAGTTGTTTGAATGTAAAGAGTTAAAAACACGGTTTTCCTTGGAGAAGTTAAAAACGACGCTGTTGGCCGGGACCCTCTGACGGAATTCATTACGGAACCATCTCATCTCCGTCTGCATGAATGTTTGGGCCGCAGATGAATCACAGATGGAACCGCCGGCCTGTTTTATATCAGGAGTTAGGAGTTACGGGGTTAGGGGTCTCAACGCCGGGGCTGGTTCTGCTGGGTTCTGCACCAGCTGAGACCCCACAGATCCTAGAAGCCCGAGAGACGAGCTGATTATTTACAAAAACCTTTTTCTGCCTCTGAGAATCTCCGTCGGCGGAGAAGATCGGCTCCACGGATCAAAAGTGAAGAAAGACTCTGAGATGGAGGTTTTTCTTTTCCTCGCCTCAGACTGAGGAGAAACCCGGCCATTAAAATAAAACCAGGTCTTTCTACAAACCTCCTGAAGGTGTTTTCAGTTTGAGATGTAGTTTATGTTACAGTTACATTCATACTTTAATCCTCCTGACTTCATCTCACAAATCAGAACATTTAAAATGTTTCTTAGTAGCTGGAGTTTCCTGAGAACCAGAACAGG
>JBBDHG010000416.1:0-117500 GCA_037951165.1 Lophius americanus
TCTCTGTGTTGTTGTTGTTGTTGTTGTTGTTGTGTTTGTGTGTGTACAGGAGAGAGAGTGCTCAAATGTGACAGCCGTCAGGAGGGAGTGGAGTGAAAACTCTCTACAGCTTTAGCCCCAAGTTTTATTAACTGTCAGAATTACAGCATCAGATAGAGGACGGCAGGAAAAAAGACAGAGAAAAGAGAGGTGGAAGAACGTTAAAAATAACTGTAGGACTACGCTGTCGTTAAAAAAAATAAAAAATAAAGTGAAAAGCTCCCCTTAGTAACTAAAATATTAACAATTAATGTAAAAAATATGAAAAAAACAAGATAGATCTCCTCGAGTTCAATCATAAGCACCAAATCTGGACTTAATCGGACCAACGGTTAGAAAGTTATGTCTGAAAAACAGTGTTTTTCGTTAAAATAGAGCTCCCCCTAGTGACTAAAATATGAACTACTAAAGCAAAATATGATGAGAATGATATAAATCTAGTCTAGTTAAATCATACTCACCAAATGTGGACTAAAACGGACCAACGGTTAAGAAGTTATGTCAGTAAAGTTGTATTTTTTTAAAGAAAAGCTCCCCCTGGTGCTTAAAATATGATTTTTTTAGATTAAAATAAGATTGTTATGCACCACATTTAGACTAAATAGGAGAATAACTAGTAATAAATACATCGTCCTCACACTGAAGCCTAAGCGGATCTGAAATGTGAAAATAATCCACGATTATTTTGTGTAATGGCGAAGGATATATTTTTGGCAAAATATAGAAATGGGCGGAGTTTGAAGATCGTTTGCACACCTGAACCGGACCAGAGGGGAACCTTGTCCCCTCCCCCGGACACGCTCCTCTTCCTCGCTCCTCAATGCCTAGACAGGCAGGGCCGCGTTCCACACCAGTGGCTAAAAAGATTGGGAACGCAGCTGACACTTGTGCCGAGACGAGGAAGAGCAAAACGCAGCCAGCTCCCTCCTCTCCTCCTCCTCCTCTTCTCCCTCCTCCTCTCTGTCCAAGTGCTGCTGCTTTTATGCTCCAGACCCTTTCTGCAAGACATTTAACATTTAATAGCAGTAATGCACGGGCCTCTCCTGGGCTCTGAGTCACAACGCTGGATTATTCAACAGACCCAGACCGACGTCGCTGCAGGAGGCGAGTCAGATTTGATGCCGGAGGAGGAGTCAAGTTAGAGCGCTGCAGGAAAAAATGTCTGCTGTGTCATGTCGGAGAGAGAACTCAGTTCTGTGCTTGGAGCCGTTCTCACGTCGCACACGTCGTTTTAGTCGCTGTGATCCGCATCAACTTCTCATTCCGCGATATTTTCCATAATATCTGGGATGTGACCGAACGGCCATCGCCGCATTCTTGTCAACGCCATATCTCAAAAACCGTTGCGTGGATCATTTTCGAATTGTATACTTCCATAGACTTGAGTGTCAGGAAGAACTGGATTGATTTTGGGAAAGGTCTCTGGTATATTTGCAACACTAAGGGGAGCTTTATCTCCAAACATTTTCACGCCATAATTTCTTAACAATTTGTTCGCTTTTTTGCGTTTTTCCAGATATGACTTCCTAATTGTTGACCCACTTTAGTCTTTCATGGCACACTTTACTCTAATATTTCATATTTTACTCACTAGCGGGATTTTGTTTTGTTTTTCAGAATGAATGAATGAATGAAAAAAACTTGTTTTAGTGTATAAAAGTCGCGTTTATATATACATATATATATATATACATATATTCATACTGTACCGCGTCTATTTATTATTATAAGAATTTCTGGCTCTCCTAGCCAGGTTACTGTTGTAAAAGATAATTTTACAACAGGGGGGGTGGGGGGCGCTTTGGCGATGGCGGCAAAATTGCCACATAACTTCTTCTGGAAGTCTAATGAGTTGCCGCAATATCTGTCAATCACGCTCTACCTGCAGCCCGGTCCCGCCCCCAGCTGTCAGAGGCTTTGTTGTCATAATTGGCTCATATGAATCCACACCAGGAGATCCATCTTCTATATCTATTATTTCACTATACAGTTCATGTCTGATCCTGAGGCAGACTGCTGACGTCATAGAAAATAGTCAATATACAGTTTTTATTAGTGATTATTAATGAGTCACAATTCATTTTGGTTTGAAACAAGTAAGTTTGAGATCATACTGTGAAAGTTATCGTTATTCTCTCTGCAGCTGTTTTTTTCCCCGTTTGTATGCCGTTGCATATTGAGTCATGCAACTAATTGCAATTCCCCTGGGAAAAACTTTTTAAGACCTTTCCGTTGATTTTTAACAAACAAAGAGGGCAGTTAAGATAAGATATTATAAGATAAGATAAAGATAACACGTAATAAACACGTCTGTATTGTTTGTTTGCTCATAACAAACACAAACCACACTGGATCTGATCTTTACCTGTACCAATCTGGGCCACTTCCACATGTAGCCCGAAATCAGAAACAGGTCGGATGTTTAGCAATGAGACCACAGTCTGAACCGTCAGATCGGAATTACTGTGTTTTGATTTTATCTTCTATCCACATTCGTCATAAAGGTGCGCCTGTGGGGGTCACTTTTCATTTGAACTTTAAACAGTAAAAACATCACTATAAACACTAATAATTTCACTTTTAACTCTAAAAATATCACTATAAACAATAATATCCCTTTAAGCACTAAAACATATCACTATAAAAGACTAAAAACATCAGTATAAGCACTTAAATTTCACTCTAAACATATATACTGGAAAACTTCACTATAAAAACTATAAACATCACTGTAAACACTAAACAATACCACTGTAAAAACTAAAAATATCACTGTAAACACTGAAAAGATCACTAAAAATACTAAAAACATCACTTTTAACTAACAATATTACTATAAATAAGAAAAAAATCACCATAAACACTAAAAACATCACTAAAAATATCACTTTTAACTCTAAAAATATCACCATAATCAATAGTATCCCTTTTAACACTAAGAAATATCTCTATACACACTAAAGACATCACTATAAACATATATACTGGAAAACTTCACTATAAAAACTATAAACATCACTGTAAACACTAAAAATATCATTGTAAACTCTAAAAACATCACTAAAAACACTAAAAACACTAAAAACATCACTTTTAACTAAAAATATCAGTATAAGCACTAAAAATATCACTCTAAACATATATACTGGAAAACTTGACTATAAAAACTATAAACATCACTATAAACACTCGCTATAAACACAAGCATTCTAAGTAACTTTAGTGGCTGCGGTTCTGCTTCTGTGTTGACAGCACCTCTCTTTCGTTGCTCTTTTCCACATGTGGACCGACGTTGGGGAAGTGAACTGTTCACACCGGAGACTGAATAGCTGCACACACAAAAAAAAAAATCTGATCCAAGAAAAGCATCGGTCGGCATAACGGTGTGAACGTAGCCATAAAAAGTGTTAAAGGCCCGTTTGAAGCCCAGATCATTGGTCTCTGGACCGGCACATGCTGACTTTACATCTTCTGTAAACTGCTGCATAATCTGCACATCAGCCAGATTGGCCACATGCTGCATCAGACGGCACCGGATGAACCGGGCAGCGCCGGAGGCTGACTTTGATGCTCACAGAAAGTAGCTTTTGATGACAATAAAGAAACACCAGAGGAGGCGAGTCAACATTAATAAATGAGGCTTTGTGTGTCCTGTCTGCTTCTGCCTGGTATCACGTCACCACAGGAGACGTTTAGGCGTACACATAAAATAGGAAATCGGGAAGAAAGGATCTATTATGTGTGGGTCAGATAAGGTTTTACTCTAATAGTTCCCATTTTACTCACTAGGGGGAGCTTTTTTTAATGAAAAGCTCGTTTTTTCAGGCATAAGCTTGAGTTTAAGGGGGGGGGGGGGGGGGGTTGCTTGTACAACGCAGGGGAAACGGATCTTTTTTGCATACATCATCCAGGCGAAGTCAGACTCACATTATCTCGTTACAATGGAACCTATGAGTGAGTCAGACTTCCTCTGTCACACCTACCAACTACATGTCCTCTCTCGCCACATCCAGAAACGTACTTTTTTTTCCTCCTGCCTGGCAGCTCCATCTCCATCATCCTCCTACCAGAAGATCCACTATCCCTCCTCTTCTTCACGGGTCCAAATCGTCTCAATCTGGCCCTTTTGTCTCCAAATAATCCACTTTATGATGTCTCAGAACAACTAGAGAGAAAAAAGCCAGTACAAACACGAATCAGACGACGATATGAAAATTGCTGATATCACAAAGTCTGCCACGACACGATTACGAGTCCGATCCATTCAGGGGCCTGCGATCGATATCAGACGATATTATTTACCCGTTTAACAAACTGGTTACATTTCACCTTAAGAAAGTATCAATTATAAAGTCATTTTGACGTTTTCTGACAATCGTACGGCTGAAATGTTGTAATAAGAAAAAAGGACAAAGACCCACGTTTGACTGTAAAGTGACACATTTTTCATGTTACGATAAAAATGTTTTTTTTTCTAATCAGTTCACATGAAGGATTACCTTTAAATTATGAACATAAATGTCCACATTTATGATTCATGACATTTTAATTACATGGTTCTGGTGTTCTGCGTGAAACTCACGCAGAACACAACTTTACATCCTACAGAACAAAACAATCATTTTTGCATTGACTAGTTTGTGATAAGCTAGAACTCAGCGTCTTTTTTTAAGTTTAACAGACACTTTTCTAAGTTTAACAGACAAATATATGTTTAGTGAAATAGTATATTTGTAAATAATAGTTTATAGTTTGATTATGGTGGCGCCGTCAATGCTAGGTCCTGTACCACGTATATGTTAATTCCGACTACATGTTAGCATTAAGCTAACGATACCAAGCGTTAATTGTTTTTCCACGTTGTTAGGAATCAGTAAACATTCCGAATGACCCTGGAAGCCTTCATCTCACATTTGTAGAAGGGTTTAGGGTCGGTGTGTTGAGAGGGAGAGGAACCTGTGTGCTGGAAACACTACAGGCGCGTGCTGGTAGTCATTTCAAAATAAAAGCGTATCGTAAAACCGACGATACGTATCAATATTTTGACTTTCCATAGATTTTTGGGGATATAGGGCTCCAGATGGATCAATCGTTACAGCCCTGATGACTACGGTTAAGGTAGTATGTTTTTCAGATTGCTACACTGTCCAGAATGAGGAACAAGACGAAACAAATGGCCTGTAGAATTAAAAGCAGCCGCGTCTCCCACGGGGGCTGGAATGAAATCATAAAGAATCCCCCCCGCTAAAACCTGTGTTATCACAAAATGTCAGCAGACCTGAAGAAGTGCTGGTTCTGGCCCCTGAAGACCGGTAAACTTGTCTATGTGTGACTAATCTTACTTCTCAAAGCGGCGCATCAGCATGTTTCAGCACTTTTGCCCCACAACAACAACAAAACAAAAAAACAGCAACGACACGGGCATCACAAACGCCATAACACGCTTTTATTGTTTGGACACGCCGCTGTGTGGAAACTAAGAATAGTGAAAAATATAAACTGAATAATTAGTTACTCATCAAACCCTTCAGAAGAGACTTTATAATATATATCCTTTTACATTTGACACTTTTTATTATAGATGTATTAATGGTGTCAACAAATCTAGCGGGAAACAATGTGACGTTTTTTTAACCTACGTGAACAAACAGGAGCCTTATGTTTATTTATTTGTTTTTTTTATATATTAACACTTATTCAGGAAACAAGTTAATAATAAAAAAGCAATCTGAGTGTATAGATCAACCACATGCTCACTGTTGGACAACAGATTGATTCATTTTCTTTTTGTATTCATGAGTGGAAAAAGTTGTTTTCAGTTCATTTTTTGCAGCAATGAAATAGATTTTCTGGCAGGCTAATAAAAGTCGCATGAATCCGATTTGGTGGACGGCGTCCAATTTGTAAATAATAATAAAGATACAAACCTGCTCAATTATGCAAAATCATCTTTTCTGTTTACCAGGGTCACTGTGGTGATCACAGTGAAATTGAAGTGTGTGTTTGTGTTTGTGCGTGTGTGTGTGTGTGTGTGTGTGTGCTAAGTGAGTTAAGGTGTTTTTATTTTGACTGCTAACAATTTGCTGATGCAGCGTTTTAAAAAAAAATCTCACTATTGATTATTCTTATTACTGATACCGAACCTTTCCCCAAATAAATCCAGTTCTTCCTTGCGCTAAGGTCTACGAAGGTAAAAAAAAAAAAAAAGGTTAAAATGATTTGTCGACTTGTTTTTGAGTTATCACATTTAAAAGAGGGACAACACTTCTGAGTTCAAACCCATTAGATTTCCAGGTTTCACATCCGTGGAGTCAGCGGGTTCTTCCGGCTGTTATTCCTAATATCTTTATTATTCATTGTTTTTTAAGATCCTTTAACTATATCTCCTCCCGTTCTCCGTAGCGTCTCCTCCAAGGATTAGTCTAGTGTTCATCAGAGTGACTGGTGGAACGCTGATAACAGGAGGAGCGGGGAGAAACGCTGGCGCTAGTGATTGATGTGCCGGCTTTTGCAGTGCATTCTGGGATTTGTAGTACCTATGGTGTTTGCGCTGTATACCAGCCAATCAATTGAAAAACTAAACGTTGTCTCGCGGACCGGATGTGACATGTCCTGGTGATCTTCTACTATGCAAAACTCACAGAATCATTCATGACACCTCTCTCATCCGTTGTACGGGGAAGTTCAACTTTTCCCCTCAGGGGGGCGCTATAGATTACAAATGGCAAAACAAAAGTATTTACAAGAAACCTTTTACTCCTAACGCTGTCAAAGCAATAAATGCATTTAAGACAAGGTGAACGAGGACGGAGTGGAGGCGGGACATGAGTCGTATCTTATTTAAGTTGATGGCAAAAGGCAAATTTCCACATTGTGGATGATAAAGTTTTCGTCACATCCGTATTCGTGCGGCGTTCTGATTCGTTGTCATGTTCACACGATGCGTGCCGATCCACGTTTCTGCACATGTCAATGCGGGAGAGCGCGCCTGCGTGGAGTCGGGCTGCGTGACGCGCAGAGAAACGCAGATTTTCTGACGAATTGCTCTGATTAAAAATATCCTAAACTTCTGCCGAAACCATGGAGACGATTGGATTCAGAGATCTTTTTCTCTCCTTCCCTCTCGCTCGTGTTCTCCTCTCGCCTTTAGTCAGGCTCTTCTGTCTCGTGCAAATAAACATGCAGGAATGAAAGGAAGCAGAACCCCGTCGGTGCACACACACACACACACACACACACACACACACACACACACACACACACACACCTCTAGCACACACTCAGGTTTTGGCAGCAGACAAGTTCAAATCGGTGTGCAAACACGGCATAGTTGAATTCCTTTCTTCTCGACACCGGTGAGAGGAAGTTAACCCTTTCCGCGGGTTTCCTGTTGCCATGGCGATGTGCTGCAGGTCGACCGAGCTGGATGCTTGTGAAAAAAAACCCCATTTCCTTGGCGACCAGTGGAGACATGCGGAAAGATCAAATGTTCGGCGAGTGAATGTGTGTGTTGATGCGATAACGTACGATCTCATCGGTGCACTTGCCACCCGGTTCATCACTCCCACCAGTGATGAAAACACACTCCAGAGCAAGGGGGCGGGTTATCCTGTGTGATTGACATGACTCTTTGTGCTGTCTAAGCGATGGACTCACACATGTCGGCATTCACGCAGGCATTGTTCCGCTTTTATCCCCTTAATGACAGCCGCCTTTAATATCTTCCAGCGGGTAGCGCCTGCGTGACGGAATGTGGAGGTTCGGAAAGAGATTCTCCCGCTCATTCGGCGTCTCCGTCGATGAGGCGTTGAAAGGAAAGAGAGTCGTAAGCCGGTTCCCTCTGCATTTTTTTTCTTCTCTCTCTCCCATGAATCTGCCCACGCACTGCCTTCCACTCGCATTATCGCAGCAGTGATGGAACTTTTTGTACTTCCTCCATTTCGGCTCATTTTTCTCATTTTCAGTTCTCTCTCTCTCTCTCTCTCTCTCTCTCTCTCTCTCTCTTCTCCTAGTTTGTCATTCCTTAACTTTACCTAACTAGTGAAGGTCCTTATTCCTTTCTCTCCATCCCAAACCTTTGGATTCTGAAGATCTGGAGACCACATATCAGGTTTTAATTGTTTCTAGTGTGATCCTGTCTGCAGCAGCAACATTCATCTCTACTCTCGAGTTAAGACACTGGTGGTGGCGGCTGATGACTTTAATATTGCTGATGAATGTTTGACTTTGGGAATTTGCAAAGATTTGGTTGTAATGGGGAGGTGTAGGGGGCACAACGAGATGGTAGGCTAACCATGAAAGGGGCGTGGCGGTGCTTTTGGATAGATTGGACCTGCTGAGGAGAGCAGCTGGAGGGAACAGGTGAGATATCAGACTGACGGCGCCGGATGGCGATCACGAGGAATTAAGACTGAGCAGACACGAAGGTCTGGGGTTGTATGAGAAATAAAGAGTGGCCCAAATGAGCGAATAGACATCCTGACTGATAATTCACAAAAGCTTCATCCAGCCAGGTGTAAAGTTCTGAATATTTTTCATAGATACATAGGTAGAAACTTTATTAATCCCCCAGAAGGGGAAATTCAGTCGCTGCAGCAGCTCCAACATAGTCATTCTAAAGAAGACAAAAAATGAAGACAAACTATATAAAAGGACATGTTATAGACTTGTTTAGATAAATATTATATATAAACATTTGATCTTTATGTATATATACATATATATATATATATATACATATATATATATATGTATATATATATATATGTATATATATACATACATATATATATATATGTGTGTATATATGTTATAGCAAGTAAAGAGCCTTTGCTGTCATCCACACACAAACTAAAGCTCTTACTGTTTGACAAACACAACTGGGAGATTTCAATGGAATAAGGTCAGAGGTCAGATGAGACCAAAGTAGAACTTTTTGGCAGCATACATCTAAGATGGGTGTGGCAAGAAAGGAAGCCATGGAGATAAGCCCCTCATACTCACTGTGAAGTCTGGTGATGGATCTCTGATGCTGTGGGACGTTTTTCTTCCAAAGGTCCTGGACATCTTGTTAAAGACATGGTTCCATGAACTCCATCAAACACCAGCAGATACTGGATGAAGACCTAAAAGTCTCTGTCAGGAACCTTAAAGTGGGTCGTGGTTGGACCTTCCAGCAGGACAATGATCTGAAGATCACCTCAACATCAACCCAAGAATGGTTCAGAGGTCACAGAATAAAGGGTCTGTCATGTCCATCCCAGTCACCTGACCTGAACCCAACAGAACATCTGTGGGATGTGCTGCAGAGGAGAGTCCACCAGCGTGGACCTCAGAACCTGAAGGAGGTGGAGAGGTTCTGTCTGGAGGAATGTTCTCAGATCTTCTCCATGTTTTCTCTGACATCATCACAGACTAAAGAATTCATTCATTTGAATGTCTTGTTTTTTTCTCTCTTGAGTTAAAGGTTAGACTTTTGTGATTAATCTAAATAAAAGTTTTTGGCTGTAGACAATAAATACCTTTTTTTCACATCTCATCTGATTTGCTTTAGAAGCTTTTATTCTGGAGGGGCAGTGACTAGCAGCAGGTGAAAGCGAGGGGGAGCGGTTTTATCCGATCACAGGCGCTGGAGGTGCCTCATCAAAGGGCCTCCTGGCCTGGCCTGCCCCCCTTGGGGGCAACGCCGTCCTCCAGGAGACACATCAAACACATGAAAGGAGAAGCTCCAGAGTCGCACGCTTCCTCCATCACAGCCGTTATTTCCTATGATGCTTTGTGCTGGGGCACAACTACATCTCCTTTCTTTTTATTTTCATCTACCTTTCCAGCTACAGACACGTTTCTATACCCGGTACCGCAGGTGTTACGTAAGGCAGCGCACCTCGGACCTCTTCTCTGGTTGGATGAGTTTTCGTTTGTTTGATACCGGCTTCCCTTTTCTGCTGCAGACAACACAGGAAGCAAAACATCAGAAGCAATCAGTTTACTTGACGTTCAACCACCATAGATGGGATCTGTAGTTGGTCCTGCTCGCTTTTATTTGGATCTATGAAGAGATCCAGACAGCAAGAGTTTATCGGCTGAAAAGTCCGGGATGTACAATCGATCCCTTGGTGGCTCGTCGAATTGAATGTGAAGTTTTGTTATAAAAAAATCTGTTTCTGAAGCAGAAGCTCCCAATTGTGAGTAAAATATGACCTAATAGAGTAAAATATGACAAATACAAGAGGGATCAAATACGGACTAATACGGACCGATAGTTCAGAAATCAGGGCCGCAACGCTTTTGGAGATAAAGCTCCCCTAGTGGCGGAAATGTGCATCTGACATTTCCCCCCAAAACAATCCAGTTCTTGATCCATGAAACAGTTTTTGGAGTTTTTAACGTAAAGAGTCTGCAGACCCAGTAGCTCTTTATATCAACCAGTGAAAGGACGTCTTCCATATTTCATCATATATTCCTCCATATTCTCACCTGCAGAGTGCTTTTCCACCTCACAGCTGCATCAGGCGGTGCTCAAAGGGGGGGGGGGGGGGGGGGGGGCACAGATGCGGACATCTTGGAGGCAGTGGTGCATGTCTACCTGATGAGTTCACAGAGGAAGTTGTTCATCTTTCTCCACTGTTATTTTATTCATCACGGCCTGTCGGCGAGGGGAACCCACGCACACACACACACACACACGCACACACACTGAGCAGGCACGAACGCACACAGGCAATCAGACGGGCAGTTAGGCACAATCACGTTTTTTGTTTGCCGCTGTCTTCCGCCGTTCTTTTCCTTAACATCTTATTTTTGCTCGTTATTCTCGTCTCCTAACCGCCGTTCCTGCTTAAGTGCGCGATATGCAGACTATTTACACGCCACGTCACTTAAGCTCATGGCAGCTGCCTCGGGCTTTTAGACACGTCTTTAAATAGCATCTCTGAAGTCTTGGGAGGATTAAACGGAGATATGAGAACCGGGGCCGCCCGCGGTGCCGCTCTCCTGCTTTGTGTTTGGCTTTTGTTTTGTCAGTTACAGAAGAAGTGTTTCGGCCCACTCGTATAGGGGGGGGCATTTGGGGAATGAACCCCCTTGGGCGGCTTCTGTTGAGGATTAAACAGCGGCACATTTCAAATACACACATGACCAGAAAAATGGAACACAGGGAGAGGAAGGCGGCTCCGCACAAAGAGGCAGCAGGAAGCTATATTCTGGCCCTGGAGGCGGAGAAACGTCAACGGAACTTCTTCGTCTTTGTGGAAACCCCTTTTTGCGCGAAAGGCTGGTTTGGTTATTTTATTCCATTTTTCTTCTTGTTCCCCTATTCTGCGATCTGAAAATTACTGGTCCAAACACATCGCCGAATAGAGCTGATTAAGCAGAAGGAGAATCTGGAGGAGACTCAACCTGGGATCTTATTAACCCTAAACCCGTAGCAGTGGAGTCTCATCGGTTCCAGGCCGGATGATGTGTGACTGGTAGCTACTGTTATTCTGCTTATAGGCCCAAACCCGATCAATTGATAATCAGGCGCAGAAAGTTGTCCTTTTTGTTAGAGGTGCACTGATCGATCAGCGCCGGTAGGACCGGTTTGAGGAAATCGTCAATCGGCCGATAAGCCTCACTTGAGGCCGGTTGCTAGCACAACAGGCATGAGCATCTTCGGTTCCAAACATCTCACAGGTAAACCAGAAAGAACCCGGTCGGTCAGACTTTATTAAAATCGGGGAATTTTAACCGGACAATAAAAAATGTTATGGTGCGCCTCTACTTTTTTTGGGAATGGAAGGCGAGCCCATTGTCTTTGATCCCACACAAAGTTGACGGCTTTAGTGGTACAAACTGCTGAAAAAGGTTCTGATGGAGCGGTGCAGAACCTCATACAGACCCTCGAGTGGCAAAAATACCCCACACCATGTCAGACAGGTGGTTGTCGTTTTTATAAGTGATTGGTGCATGTTTCCCTGACACACACACACACACACACGCACACACACACACACACACACACACACACACACACACACACTCGCACACACACAACCGTGAAGCAGCTCTGCAGACCGGCTTCTCACGCTGGGTTGATTTATTTATGAGTGGAGGCTCAATGCGGGCTTTAGGGTGGTCTTTAAAGCTGGACTTCTCGACGGCATTCGTGGTCTTCATAAATATAACACCCTGAGAGATGTGAGAGGACAGCGGTGAAATCGACTTTTTCCGCTTCACCAGAACCTTCTCAGTACTTTTCATCCCTACCTTAACAGGAAGAAAGTGTTATAATGATTTATTTTTTTTGTCTGCTGAGATCTTCTGCTGAGGTTTAGGGGGGTGTCTCTGGTGGGCTCGGAGGATCACTGTGTAGATCCAAGGTTACGATTTCATCTTTTTTTTTTTTTTTAAATATGAGTGTCCTGAATATGTGAATCGTGGATCCAAGACTTCCAGAACTATTGGCTCCCCTTTAAAAAAAAATAAAAAAAATAATAATATTTTTTTTTAAATGAGATGCAAAAAAAGTCTTTGATGTCCAAACCCTTGATCTTTGATTCAAATCGTGCGTAAAAATAAAACTTTTCATTCAAATGACAAAATAAACAAAAAAATACGTTACCCTCTAAACGTAAACAAATATTTCTCCCTTAAATGCAAATGATACAATTATTGGTGCCCCTTGGAAATCCTGTGATCAAAAGTGAACTGAAGTGTATTTCAGTAATATTTTATATTTTTAGTTTCACCAGTTTGAGCAGGAACTCTGAAGTGGTGCACAGGGACTTCCTGTTTGACTGGGGTATAAATATAAGGTGACACAGGCCTGATTCTCTCTGAGGTTCTTCACCATGATGAAGACCAGAGAACACAGCAATGAGGAGCAAATAAAAGTTGTAGAGTTGCACAAATCTGGCAATGGAGACAAGAACATCTTTGAAGGCGTCAGTAAGTTAGATCAATAATTTTTTTTTTTTAAAGAGACGGGAGATGTTAAAAACCAGCCTGGAAGAGGACATGTCTGCAAACTGCTTTGCGGCTGTTTTTTCCTTGAGATCCTGGACATCTTGTTAAAGACAGGGTTCCATGGACTCCATCAAACACCAGCAGATACTGGATGAAGACCTAAAAGTCTCTGTCAGGAACCTTAAAGTGGGTCGTGGTTGGACCTTCCAGCAGGACAATGTTCTGAAGATCACCTCAACATCAACCCAAGAATGGTTCAGATGTCACAGAATAAAGGTTCTGTCCATGACCATCCCAGTCACCTGACTTAAAACCCACAGAACATCTGTGGGATGTGCTGCAGAGGAGAGTCCACCAGCGTGGACCTCAGAACCTGAAGGAGGTGGAGAGGTTCTGTGTGGAGGAATGGTCTCAGATCTTCTCCATGTGTTCTCAGACCTCCTCACAGACGACAAAAGGAGTCTCAGGATGTTATTGTGGCCAAAGTGGGCGGGGCAGCTCTGCAAGAATAAAAAAAAAGAAATCAATAAAGATCACAGTGTAATAAATTATATTACCGGAAATTTGAACGTCTTCTGGGATAAGAGTTGGGATAAGAGATGCCAATCGTCGAGGAGGATTAAAACTAGGCTTGAATTGATGATCATTATGTGATGCTTATCAGTCCAGTTTACCTTTATGTGGCTTTTCTTGGATGTCATTTAGAATGGGTACTTTGCTCGCTTTTAAATAATTCACACACACACACACACACACACAAACACATACACACACACACACACACACACACACACACACACTGTCGCAAAGAGTCACCGGTGATAACTGTCAATTGTGGTCCCATGAGTGGCTCAGTGGTCAGGGATTGGTATGTAACAGAGGAAGACTATTATTGTGATCTACTTAATTATTCATCCATGGAAGAACTGAGCACCCAGAGAGAGAGAGAGAGAGAGAGAGAGAGTTGTGGATGTCAAGCATGGCCGCCAAATGCGCGCATAAAAATATCTATTCATATGTTGACGTGACTGGAATTAATTGAAATAGCAAACAATTCAGAACACACGGGTCACTTTTCTAAAGTATTGAATTCATTTTTGTATCCATGATAATAAGGACAATCTTTTCTTTTAACATTTTAACCGGCGCACAGCTTCCCTTACAAAAAGGTGACCTGTGACAACATTTCCAACACTGTGTAAACATGCCATGGCTTCCACGCTCCTCCGTTGTCGGGTGCCCTGCCAGCGCTTATCTCACCTGCGCTCGCTTCGTGCCTCCTCTGTTGTACTCATCTGTCAGCGGAGAGGATCTTTGGAGATAGCATCACAAACTAGTCCTTTCTGCCGCGAACAAAAAACTCAGCTGGCTTTTATTTTAACAAAAAAAAAAACCTAGATTTATGTCTGTCCTACATGCCGCCCCCGCCGCCGCCAACACATGCACCTGTTCACTAATTGGATCCGCATCAGAACCTTCCCAACACAAAACACAACCTTTCCTCTCCCTCCAAAGAGAAAAACGAGAAGTCATGAATGTACAGTTACTAACAGAGACTGCAGTTTTATTCCATGTTGTGTCTACATACCAGCAGAACCACCTTTGATGGGATTAGAATCACTAAAGATGTGCTTTAGCTGGCCCGGGAAGCTGCTCGCATGGAGAATGTGCAGGGATTTATGCATTTTTGATGCAGCGTGGGGAGGACTGGAACTCTGAAAAGGCTGCATGACCTACTTAGAGAACCATGGAATTCAGACGACTCGTCTTCTCTCTTTTCTTTCTGTGTGTGTGCGTGAGTGTGCGTCAGAGAGATGCTCGAAAAGTGTTCTCTTTCACATGTTGTCCTCTGCCTCCTGGTGCTGGTGCCTGAGTGGTGACACACACAAAGATGGTAAATTCCATTAGATGGTTTTTCCGCCTCTTTGTTCCTCTCTTTATTTCGGATGGGTTTGTGTATTCTACTCCTTCAGCTGCGTTTTAATCTATCCAAGTATTTTGGTGAAATGAAGAGCCTCAACACTCCTTCCGAAAACCTTTTGAGATGCATCTGACTGTAGACACACACACAGACACATACTGACACACACACACACACACACACACCAATCACAGACCTAACATCCTCTCCCTCTGTCCCCATCTGAGGAAAAAAAATTGCAATTTACTTTGCGACATGGCCTTGTACACAAATTAATTTTCCATTGCAGTCCAGCCTCTTCTCCCTCTCTCTCTCTCTCTCTCTCTCTCTCTCCCCTCTTCATCACCCCGGTTTCTCTCTCTCTCTTTCTCAGTAGCTATGGCAACACAGTGTTGAACGTCAGCTCCCTCGAACGAGACTGCATTGTCCGACTGCCGGGGCTGTTACATACTCCATTCTCACCCTGAAGGGTGAGAGAATGAGAGAGACTCTCCGTTTTATTGCTGTGTCTTTCCGGTCTCCTCGATACGGGCCAGTCAATAAGCGATTCATTAGAAACGGCGAGCACTCGCAGTCAGTGCCTTCAAGTGCCGCGTTGATTTTGCCCGGAAACGACCTATTGTGAGGCCAGAGTCGACCACCTGGTTAGATGATGTGTGTGTGTCCATGCAGCTAATGCGTGTGTGTGTGTGTGTGTGGGTGTGTGGTGATAAATCAGTGTTGGTTTGACATTTTTTGGCATCTGGTTGAATATCTGTGTTGGATGAATTTCTATGGTGTGTTTTTCTGTGTGTATCTGTGTGTAGTAGCGTTTGTGGACCTCCCTGTTGATGGGAACCGTTCTCAATGTAGGTCTGAAAAAGGGGGACATTGATAAGTGTCCACGGGCCGGTTGCTAGCATGAGCTACCGCGGCTCCAAACATCCCTCATGTGAAACCAGAAAAGCACAGAGCTCGCAACTTGTAACACAAGGAAAGAAAAAATTATTCGTCTCTTCGACCCCAAAAACGTTCGGCACAACGAACTTAATCACACACTTCAACTGTGTTTTTGCGCCAAGACAATAAGCCATTAAACCGTTTTCTTATTGTGATTTATTTCCCCCTGATGTCAGGAATGTGAAACAGCACTACCTTTTTTTTTTGGAGAAGCACATTTTCTCCCGTCTTTTAATCCCACTCGGATGTCATCATCCATCTCTATCCCAGAGTTATCCTGCAATCCTCTCCGCTCTCCTGTCGCTGACTATTCAATCAGCTTCCAGCTAATGTTAATGATTGATAAGCGCCGTCGCTCGCCAAGGTGGTCCGCCGCTTCAGAGCGAAAATACGGTCGGGTGATTAACCGAGACGTAAATTGTTTTAGCAGAAAAAAACGCAACGTTAGCATTCAGAGTTAACGTGTCGCGTTAATGATGCTAGGCTCAAAGCTGTGACCTTTTAGAACTTTTTTTTTAATCTCCCGCAGAGGGAAAGAAAGAGAGAGAGAGAGAGAAAATGGTATGAAGAGATGGTAGAGAAGGGTAGAGAGAGAGAGAGAGAAAGATATGAAGAGATCGTAGATAAGGGTTGAGAGAGAGAGAGAAAGATATGAAGAGATCGTAGAGAAGGGTTGAGAGAGAGAGAGAGAGAGAGAGAGAGAGAGAGAGAGAAAGGTAGGAGGAGATGGTAGAGAAGGGTTGAGAGAGAGAGAGAGAGAGAGAGAGAGAGAGAGAGAGAGAGAGAAAGGTATGAAGAGGTGGTAAAGAAGGGTTGAGAGAGAGAGAGAGAGAGAGAGAAAGGTATGAAGAGATGGTAGAGAAGGGTTGAGAGAGAGAGAGAGAGAAAGGTATGAAGAGATGATAGAGAAGGGTAGAGAGAGAGAGAGAGAGAGAGAGAGAGAGAGAAAGGTATGAAGAGACAGTAGAGAAGGGTAGAGAGAGAGAGAGAGAGAGAGAGAAAGGTAGGAAGAGATGATAGAGAAGGGTAGAGAGAGAGAGAGAGAGAGAGAAAGGTATGAAGAGACAGTAGAGAAGGGTAGAGAGAGAGAGAGAGAGAAAGAGAGAGAAGGTAGCGGGTGACGGAGGGAAGAAGACGGTATCACAGAGGCAGAGGAAAGAAATCCGAGAGAGAAAACAATGATGGAACAGAGAAATACACAACGTATAGAGAGGATGAGAGAGAGGTTTAAAAATTAAAGAGAGGTCCGGTCCGGTCCATGGAGAGTCTTGACCGGGATTCCTGTGAGGAAGACTTCTGTTGTAACAAGATGTCTGGGAAGCGTGGAGGGCTGTAGCGCTTCAGAAACACTGTGAGTGTATGGATAATGTGTGTGTGTGTGTGTGTGTGTGGGTGTATGGATGATGTGTGTGTGTGTGTGTGTGTATGGAGGGTGTGTGTGTGTATGGAGGATGTGTGTGTATGGATAATGTGTGTGTGTGTGTGTGTGTGTGTGGTTGTATGGATGATGTGTGTGTGTGTGTGTGTGTGTGTGTGTATGGAGGGTGTGTGTGTGTATGGAGGATGTGTGTGTATGGAGGATGTGTGTGTGTGTGTGTGTATGGAGGATGTGTGTGTGTGTGTGTGTGTGTGTGTGTGTGTGTGTGTGTGTGTGTGTGTGTGTGTGTGTGTGTGTGTGTGTGTGTGTGTATGGAGGATGTGTGTGTGTGTTACACACACACATCTTCCATACACCCACAGTGTTTTCCGAAGCGTTACATCCCTCCACGCTTCCCTCTCGCTGGAACGTTTGGAATTCCTGCACCACACTTAATAATATAATAATAATAATACGTTTAATTTATAATACACTTTACATTTGGATCAAATCTCAAAGTGCTACAAAGCTAAAGCAGATAAAAGCATCAATAAAAAATAAAATAATGACTATATAAAAACATGACCAAAAAGCAGCAATGTTAATTAAAGTTACAGGTTCTGATAAAAAGGAAAGTTTTAAGTCCTTTTTTAAATGTGTCAGTCGTCTGTGGAGCCCTCAGATGGTCAGGGAGGGCATTCCACAGACGAGGGGCAGCAGAACAGAAGGCCCGATCACCCATGGTGCTGAGCTTAGTCCGGGGAAGGAGGAGGCGGTATGAGTGGGTAGAGCGGAGGGATCATGTTGAGGTCAGTGGGGTGAGTAGTTCTGACTTGACTTAAACGTCATAATAGATCACTCTCTAAAAATCTGCCAGAGGGTATTTATGGAAGCAGATCCTCCGTTTTAACCCGACAACTCGGAAACAGTTTCATGCATCTTTTTTCCAATTTTGATACACACATAGAGTTTAACGCGAGGAAGGACTGGATTATTTTGGGAAAAGTCTGTCGCAAATTATACTGCCACAAGAGGGAGCTTTATCCCCTAAATTTACCAGAACATAACTTCTCAACTGTGGTTCCATTGAGTTCATATGTGGTACATATGAATCGACGTGAGGAGCTCTACCTTGTATAGATCATATTTTACGGCAACAGTTTGCATTTTACTCACTAGTGGGAGCTTTTTCTCGGATGAAGAACCAATTTGAGTGGTTTCATCAGGTAAATTGCTTGTACAACGCAGGGGATTGGTTTTTTTCGGGGACGACGGCGCCGGCTTAGTTTACCAAAATGGTGTTTTTAGTATCAAATGACATCTTTTGAAACTACCTTTCTTAATACATATACAGTAAAGCTATGGCGTTAGCATGCCGGCCTTCTTCCCGACTTTCTTCAGACATTGTTGACAAAAAATACGTTATACGTTATACGTAGTTTGTGTAAATGCGAAGTTCAGTTAAATATTGTGCCGTTTATTCTGAAATCCTACTCATTATGAATATATCAATTGGAAATGATTCCATCATGAAAATGTTGTACTACATGGAGAACACGATTATAATTCTATAAGATTAGCTCAACTTTTTGATGAAGCATGTTTTTAGGAAACTATCTGAGCCCTACTAGACTTTATAAGTTACGTAATTCGGTTTCGTGAGTCCGTACGCGATTAAACATGCAACGCCCTGGGTGTCCCTCAGGGCTCAATCCTGGGACCCTTACCTTTTAGCATACGATGCTTCTATTGGGTCGTATTATAAACAGATTCAGTCAATTGGCACATATTTTTGTTAATTTGCCCCGCCGTACGTTTTTGTGGTGATTAATCTGGCGAGCCGATGCGCAAGAATGAGCGCGAGCAGAGAGGGAGACCCGACTCGATGGTTGGGACAGACGAGGAAGAGAAAGGATGAGCCGCGTCACCTGCAGAGAGACATCCGTCACCAATATCCTGGTTGCGATCTGACTTCTCCAAAAAAAAGAGAAAAGAAAAAAGGGAAAGCGAGTTATAGATTGAGTGTAATTACAAGAGCTGCAGGGAGAGGTGGAGAGCCGAGGAGGAGGAGGAGGAGGAGGAGGAGGAGGAGGAGGAGGAGGAGATGGAGTGCAAACAGCCGTCAGCTTGAGCAGCTCCGTCTGTCAGTCTGTCCGTCTGTCAGCGGCGGTTTATTCTAAAGGCCAGTCGCTCCTCAGATAAGTAGTTGATCCCTTGTTTTCTCTCTGTGCTGCAACGCGAACGGGGAATAGTCTGGAGTGAGTGTGAAGACAACACATCTTCATCTCTCCTTCCCGCTTCCAATTCTACTTCATCCACTCTCTTCTCAATCAATGCCTGCTCCCGGCGAGTAGATACATGTAGAATACACCGGGGCCTTCTGCCTAAATGTTTCCACCAGGAGCCTGGATGCCCGCCGCATACACTACTCCTCCTCATCCTCCTCGGCCCCCACGCTCTTCCTCTTGATGCTCTTTACCAAGCGTCTTTGACTTTTACTATTCATCCGGGTTCTTTGAGTCAGGCTACATAAAAGGCCCGATTTAAGGCCCAAATTGGCCTCCAACGGTCGTGAGGGGGGCGTGGCCTAATTTGAGTGTTATCTCAAACGCCTATTTGGTCCAAATAATTCTCAGGTGTGTGGTGTTTTTCTTCCTTTTAAATTTAAAATAAAAACAAATGCTTGTTTAATATTTACGGCTCCTGATCGGGTCGTGCCTCCGACAGAATACCCGCGATAACTGATGAGAGCGAGCGGACCATGAAGCGTCATGACCTGATTTTTTGCGTACTTTTACACCGAACACAAACCCAAACATACCTGAACCCTGACCCAGGTGGATTATTGAAGAAGAAGAATAAGAAAGAAGAAGAAGAAGAAGCGCAGCTTGTGGAAGATTTTGCAACAACACGAGTGACCGACGAGGACCGACGAGGACGAGGACCGACGAGGACCGACGAGGACCGACGAGGACCGACGAGGACCGACGAGGACCGACGAGGACCGACGAGGACGAGGACCGACGAGGACCGACGAGGACGAGGACCGACGAGGACGAGGACCGACGAGGACGAGGACCGACGAGGACGAGGACCGACGAGGACGAGGACCGACGAGGACGAGGACCCCCATCGCCCTCCCTGTTCGTTTTTCTTCTGAAGTCCCGTTTGATCACGCCAGTTTCTGTGAGATCTCGTGCCTGTGGTCTCCCACGTTTTTTTTCAAATCAGTTAAGATTTGAAAACCTTGTAGTATGCGACGAGCATTGGTCATGAAACGACCTCGGTGGCGTGGAAGGAGGTATGCGACACTGAAGTGGACCTCGCTATCGCCGCGGGTCTCGTTAAAGAGGGAGCAAGAAAGCTCTAGCTTCCGAAGATCTTCTGTCTGAGCCTGGATGGACGACAGCAGGCGAGATGAGGATCCCGCCGCTGGGGGAGAATTTCCGAGGCAGGCGAATGACCCCGGTGACCTCAAGGGAGCCCCCTTTATTAAATCACTATCGATGTACCGTCAGGATAATTAAATATACTGTAGTTGCAGTGCCTTTACACTAAAACAGTAAAACATAAGTGAACCGTTGTAGACAGATTCTCCGCACCCATTTCCATTTTTATCTAATACTCTTTACATCCGCCTATTAAATAAAATATAAATAACCCTAACACTGTGACATGGAACTCCTTTAGTTGGTCCATATGAGGTCAATCTGGATTAAATTGGACCAACGGTTAGGAAGTTATATTTTAAAAAAAAAACAGTGTTTTTCACTAAATTCTAAAAGGGTATAAAATTGGAAACAGTTTTTCCAGTTTTGGAGTCGTCGTTTTAAAACAAAGGATTTACGGTCAGACGGATAAACAGCAGAATTGTGACAATACTGCAAGTTTATGGTGACGAAAGAAGTCAGTTCATGTTTAGACCGAAAATAATCCTTTCAGCATCCTTTTAAAATAATGTTTCTATTTTGTAAGTACTGTCACCGCCATTTTTGTAGTTCTTAGAAATATCATTGAGGGTGATGCACGTTATGCAACCGATTGTATATTATTATTTATATTACCATAATGCACAAAAAATCCTTTTATATAGCATTAAAAGTTCAGAACTGACTAAACTTAAGAAGATAACTAAACACTGAAAAGCTGATGAAGACGAGGGTACTAGGGAAGTAATGCTGTGGATTTGTTCATAGTTAGCGTAATATCTTACCATGAATAAACTACAGGATACATGGAGAAGAGCCTCTCCTCTTCCTGTTTCTCCATCTTCTCTCTCTCTCGCTACAGTATGTGTGTGTGTGTGTGTGTGTGTGTGTGTGTGTGTGTGTGTGTGTGTGTGTGTGTGTTTGCAGTGTCGGGTCTCAGGTTGCTGATTTGGGTGCTGTAATTTGCCGTTAGACAGGGACAGGTGCAGCTGCCTCTGTTTGCACCGCTAACAAGGCATTTCATCATGGTTAACTCCGGCCTGGTGCTCCCATCAGCCTTTGCTCTCGTCGCTACGTAGCACACGTTAGCATGCACGAATGCACACACGGACGCACATCCACGCGTAGACGCCGCTTCTCCGGCGGCTTCTCGACAGGGCAGGGCGGTCCCGTCTGTAGCGCTGGGTCGTAATGAACGGTTTGGATTCCAGTCACACATGTAAGTGAGACACCGGCTGTTCCGTAGCAGACAGAACTGTTTCGCGGCTGATCCTGTTCGCGTGGCGTGAAAATCGTACGGGGGAGAAAAAATTTAGGGCAACATTTTTAATGAGGGCTGGGAGATAAATTCTAAAAAGATCATAATCTCGATTCGGACCGGTTTGCAATCTCGCTTATGCCGTCGCCCCCGACACGAAGGTTATGTCCCAGGAATTCCCAAATTGCTGCGTAGTACAAGCATTACCCCCTTCTATACTATACTATAGCTTCATATACTAAAACCTAGCTCAGGCTAAAATTTCATGCAAATGTGTCGATAAGTTTTTCCCGAAAATTGCTAACAAACAAACAAACCATCCAACCATCGAGGGTAAAAACATAAACTCCTACGATCTAGGCCTGGCCCTTTAAGAGGGTATCCTTACGAGTATTATTGTGTATCGTGTCATGGAGGATTATGGGAGTTGTACTTTGTCGTTACGTGCGTAGCCATTTTTGTTATTCTGTAGCTGTGTATTTATCCTGGCTGTTAAAAATAAAGCAAGTTTTCTTCTTCGGGGTTGGTCCGGGCGCTAGCTTAGCTTAACAGAGCCAGAGTAGTAGCTTAGCTTAGTTATAGCCAGAGTTAAAAATATCAATGCTTTGACTTGTTATTCAGTTATTATCTGTTTCGCTTCGTTTGACGTTGTTTCAGTAGCATAAGCTGATCGTATAAACCTTACGATCAGTCAGAGCAGTTCAATCTGTCAAGTATTTTTGATTAAAAACTTTTGCGAACACTTCGGATGACATGTTTTCATCTTCTTCAGTGATGCACTACTGCTGAAATATGCTTTTGGAGTTATTTTCAGAACTAGGGGCATTGATGCATGCTGACCTTTAAAGGTTTTTCCATGTGAGAGTTTTGATTAAAAAAATATCTGAAATAATGCAGATGATCTCTGGGAACACTAGATAATGGCTTTTTAAAAAGAAAAAAGCATTTTATCCTGACATTCCCCGGCAGCTGTTTCCCCACATTCAGCCTAATAAAAGTTGATACGTCGAAACGCAATAACAGAAGTCTAACGTCCCGAGGTAATGATACATTAAACAGAAGGATGGATCGCGGCGGCGCCGTCTAAAGGTCAGGGTGGAGATTGATAATTGTGACATTGCAAAGGGAAAGACTGAAAATCGACTCTTTTCTTGACCGCATGTCGAAATAAACGGGGAAAGCGGTGGTGAAAAGTCACTGCACTCAAATGTCACGCTGAGCTGGAGACGTCCATCACCGATGAAAACGGAAACATGGTCTAAACACTGTTAGAAGAATCTCTTAGCCCTCTTCTATCACATTTATATACGCCGCTGGACATCGGACGCTTTGCCCTTTTTTTCCCCTTTTCTTTAGATTTATCTGAACTTTATTCCTTTTTTAGGTCTTAATGTGTATAAACATGTATATCAACATGTGTATATGTACGTGTTTATACATATATGTGTGTATATATATATATATATATATATATATATGTGTATGTATGTGTGTATATGTGTATATATACGTATGTCTATATATATTTAAGTCTCTCTTTTTTTATTTTATATATACATTTTCTTACTTTAAGGTCTTAATCTTTATACACATATATATACGGGATGTATATATATGTGTATATGTACATGTGTTAATATATATATATGCCTGTATATATATATATATATATGTATGTATATGTGTATATATATTTAAGTCTCTCTCTCTCTCTCTCTCTAACGTTATTTAAAGTTAAGCCTTTTTCTGAATTACATCCCCAAAATAAACTTTACTACGACGCGTTTTTGCCTCGGAGCTTTCAAACCAAACTTTATTGACACTTGTCAATAGCATCAACGGGCCGCAGGGGCTGACGGGCCGTCCGAACGTTTCGTTGGTAGAGCGTGAGTTTGAAATCAAACAGCCCCGACTGTAAAGTTTTACAGTGTAAGCACAGATTTAGGCGGGAAGGGGTTAAACCAACTTTTGAAGTAAAGCTCGGACATATTTATACTTGACCTATAGATCTTCACCGGCCCTTGTCCTGCCAACTCCTCCCTGCTCTCTCTCTCTCTCTCTCTCTCTCTCTCTTCCTGACACACACGCACACACACATACACACCTTCCTTGGCCGCCTCCCAAAGCGGTCAAACAGATTACTACGGGCGTTAACCCCATCGATTTGCTCCAAATGGCCTCCAAATGCCAGGAATTAGATTTCAGACTGGGGGGGGGGGAAATAAAGTACCGTAGTATTTCTCTCTGCTCTACTTAGGAGTTAAGTGCTGCAATGCCTCAACGTAGTTGCCGCTTTTTCCTCGCAACTTCTTCGGGGCAGTAATATTTGTCTGCCTCTATATTCTGTTTCAAGCTTCTTTTTTTTTCTCCGGGAAAGTTTTCATTTAAGTTAAAACCCCGAATGTAAATCGGCTCGGTGGCCGCCTGGTGGTCCCCTTGAAAGAGACATAAAGTCTCTCTGGCGAGGATTTTTGCAAGAAAAGAGAGAATAAATAAATACAAGAAGGGAGTACGGGGAAAAAACAGGAAGCAAAATGAGATGTAAAAAAAAAAGGAAGGGCTAGATTTGCTGTTTTAATGCTTCTTTTATTCCCCATTACCGACGGACTGTAGAGAAAATCTGCCGCTGAGCATCATAGAGCCGGTGAAGCGGATCTCACAGCCGTGAATTACTCCGTTGTGGGGTTATAATGGAGGGCGGGTTTATAACATCCTTGTATTGGCTTTTTTTCTATAGTGCCCACTTAATATCAGGCTAATACTTTTTCACTCCTGTATTTTTATGTCTCTAATTCAACAGCTCAACCCTCCCTCTCTCTCTCTCTCAGCGTCTCATCGCGTCTCTGGATCTGAGGGTCATATTATATTCCACAGCCTCTATGCTGCTCTGTCTATCTAGAAAGAAGCTGCACGGCCTCCATTGGTGAAAAGTCTGTCCATTAATGGCTGAGTGGTTGTGTCTCTTAATGAGAGGCCTGATACGAGCAGACATAACAGATTGATGAGGAAAAAGTAAGGGGGGGGGGGGGTGAACAAAGAAGAAACGGGATCAAGAGGAAGAATTAAGTGAGGTAGATCTCCCAGCCTCCGCGGTGAAGCCGAAGGTGCTAAATATCTGGTGGCAAGATTATGGAAAAACTCAAAGAACGAGTTTGCAAGAAATCTTAACCATATATAGGTTGTCCTTGAGGTTATTACATCTTGGTGATGTTATGTCACGGCCTCACGGCGTGACGAATTGAAATGTCATTCTCCTGTTTACATGACCTGTGATCTTCTCCGACCCGGTGTTTACATGCCCAATCATCTAATCGGAAACAACTTTCTGACACGCGCAGATGATCCACACCCCAGTTCATAAGGTGGCGATGACGCTACGATGAGCTGACGGCTGACCGCCAACAAGCGCCCAGAAGAAGAATACGACAAAGAGGTCATGTGCAGAAGGGACTTTTGGTCCATCTAACCGTCCAACTATGTTGAACTCTTTCAAAGTTGCGATGAGTAAACGACTCTCCCATGTAGACCAAAAGTCAAAGCGTTTCAGATGAAAATATAGCCGGTTGGATGGGCGACTTATTTGTTTTGGTCTTTGCGCTTGTGTAAAACGACGTCGGCCGGGATGATTATGACTTTTGTTGTTCCAGAGAATTTGAGAGATACCGAAAAGAGTTTATTGGAGCTTTAGGTTGATCTACCAGGATGGTCTGGAGAGTGACGTTTGGAATTCCCTTCTTAGCCTGCTGCCAAAGGCGACCCGACCTCGGATGAGCCGAAAAATAAGGATGGATGGATGAAATCTACATGATATTTTCCGAAATAAAGCGATCCGCTTTGGAGGTTCGGCTCTGTAGTTTTTCTGCGATTTTTTATTTCAGGTATTCCAGTGAGTTTGAGTCATCAGATGAGATCGTAAAATAACAGAGTTGATGATTTTCTTTGTCTCATGTTGTAGGTAACGGACAAAATCCAAGTATTGTTCTGTTGGTCGAACACTTTGATGATGTATCGGACCATTTACCCTTATCTGAAATAATGATTATATGCGGCTTTCCTATGGAATGTATAAGAGTCTCAGACGCAGCAAAGTTGGTTTGAAATCGCTACCTTGTCTGCACAAATACAGAAACTTTACCTCACACAAGTGGAATGTCTGCTTGTGGATTCAAAAACGCCGTTTCATTTGCCACAGAAGGACTCAGGAAAATAACCATCCTTAACCACCTACACTACATTGTCACTCCATAATAAATCAGCTTAAACCGGCAATATCACCAAGCTCTATTGTGCCATTGACGAGTTCAGTTGCCCACATTTTCTCACTGTTGCATGGTTACCAATTGAGAAAGCAATCTTTCCAACCCACCTTGTTATGGCCAGCTGGAGAGAGATGAATAATAAGACTATGCAATGGAATATCTTCTTTAATAGCCTGCTGTTTCATTCAGCTACGTGGCCTGGATAAGGAATCCACGCTGTGTCTAATCACATCTTCTCCTTCTCATTTCACCGGAGACGTATCCTCATTTCAGTCCATGTTTGTCATTACAGAGCAGAACACCATCTCATTTCTACCCCCGTGAAACTTGACTTGTTGTCTATTTATATATATGATGACTCAACCTCATCGGACGTAACGCAAAGCTGAAGGCAGTTGTGCCTCCAACCTGCATTCCCGCTAATGGCCAGCAGGAGGCGACTCCACTGTTTGCAGACAGAATATAACTTATTGCTTCACACACTTAACAAAAGTTGGGTTAATTTGACAACCCAAATTCTGGGTTGATGCTGCTGGGTAATAGGCTGGGTTGGTTTGACTTGTGAACCAGCACAATGGGTTACAGATGCGAGAAACATCAGTCTCCGATGTCCGCCATTTTTGTGTAGACGGCAACAAGACCAGATCTCTAACCATCCATCCAACATGTAAGACCTTAAAACGGAACCCCTCAAAGTTACTGACAATACTATTGAATTCTTACTATGAAATGTATGTATTCTTAACCTTAGTTCGTATGAGCTAGCTAATCTTAAGGTTTGCTAACATTAAGCCAGCGGACACTTTGCTAGTGCACGTGAGATAACGTAACGTATTTGTGGCACAGCATCAGAAATGAGAATTTGAGTTAACGTTTATGAAATAAGAATAAGCCACGTAATAAAAATAGCCTTCATACTCGGCAGTGTGATTATTTAGTAAGTGACTAAACGAATCTGTGGCATAATCTCTGCGCGCTGAGATTGTTTTTTCTGCGCCTTTCACGTACATTTGAAACCCTGACAAGGGTGTTTTGGGGAAAGTTTTAATTAAACGTATCGGCATGAGTAAGATTATGTGGAATTGAGGTTGATTTTGGATAATCTTTGATTAATGTCCCGGCTGTACTTCATGTCCTCAGGTTCTCAGTCTGCTGGAATCGGGCTAGAGGCTCGGCAAGTTGAGGAAATTACCCTGTCACTGGCCGTAATGCAAACCTCAAGGCTTCAGAATAATAGTTTACGAACCGGTGGGTGCTGTGGGTTTGGACTTGGTTAGAAACTCACATCTGTTCTACCACAGATTTCTCCCGGGCGCCGACACAATCATCTTCCCCTCAAATCAATCGAGCGGACACAAGATGGAACTTGTGCCCTGACCCCTCAGCCAAGACCCCCCGCAAAGCTCTCAATGAAGTTATGAACCGGATCCCGACATCCAGTCCTACGTGTCCGGTTAGGTATCTCATCTCTCAACGTTCGATTTTCAGTTTTTCAATATGAGCCGCCGGAAGGCTGGCTGTTCCGATGTTCGGCGGGAAATCTCATTTTGTGCCTGTATGATGGCTAACAAGGTCAAATATATCTCCAGATGAGATGGAATGTGTCAGAAGGCGTGTACACACACATGCACACACACACACGCGCACACACAGGCAGAGACACACACCTGCCATTCAGTCAGTCAGTCCATCTATCTGTTCTAGACGCAGTAACACTCCTGAATTGAGTGGCAATAATCGAGAACGGTGAGGAAAGTGTTTACTGCCGACAGGAATGTCATCACAAACTGTGCAAATTAGGCCATAACAGAAACCTACAGGTTTTTTTCTTCTCCTGTCTGATTTCTCTTTCTCTCCATTTTCGCATACTTTTTTTTTTTTTTTCCCCTGTGGTTGCCATAGTGATGTGAAATGACTGCATTCTGCAGTGCTGGATTGGGGATGGGTGGGAGGATGGTTGGGAGCGGGGGGCTCTGCAGACTGCGAGATACATTGTTCTACATGAGGATTTCCAAACACGCACACGCGGCTGCGATTACCGATGTTTTGGCATCATGTGCCGCGGCGCTCAGAGAGCGTTACAGGTTATTTGAATACCGCATTGTTATTCACAAATAAGGTACATTACACTCGCAAACTAGCTGTGAGTGAAGCTTCTGTGGAGCCTCACGCACGGTATCTTGAAGCATAACATCCCAGTTGGCTTAATTTAGGGTACCTGCCTCTTTTTGGACGTCATCTCCAACCATCTGGAGCTTTCTTATAGACCCTGAGAAGTCGGCGACGTCATGAAATTGTCTCTGCCGCATACACTTCCTGTTGGCGCAATAACTCAAAAAGTGTGTCACCTACCATTTTCAAATATTTTACCCAGATAGACGGTAGCACGAAGAAGAATCAAATTAATTTTGGGGAAGATCGATCAATCAATCAATCGATCTTTATTTATATAGCGCAAATTCAAAACAACAGTTGTTTCAAGGTGTTTTCCAGAAAGAGCAGATCTAGACCAAACTCTTTATATAATTATCTACAGAAACCTCGAGCAGATCCAAGACTCAGGGTGGACGGCCTACTGCCATGACCGGTCGGGTTTGAAGAAAGAGAGAGAGAGAGAGCGACGGGGGCGATGGTCATTGGATGGTTCTCACACTAGGGGGACCTTTATCTCCAAAAGATTTCAGGACATCATTTCTCCATTGTTGGTCGGATATAGCCTGAATTTGGTGCATATGAATGGACCCGAGAAGATCTGTCCCGTATTCATTGTGCTTTACGTTGATAAATAAATCATACTCCTCCTATTTTCTTTTTTTTTACAAAAACGCCAATTAAAATCACTCATCTCTCTTCCCACTGTGTCTCCCTCGCCCTTCTCCTTCCTCCTCCACCCTTCCTCTGCAGTGTGACAACGCCAAGGGGCTGCGGGCTTTCTTCGATGCCATATGCTACGGCCCCAAACACCTGATGATCTTCGGAGGCGTCTGCCCCTCTGTGACCTCCATCATCGCCGAGTCCCTGGAGGGCTGGAATCTGGTGCAGGTAGGGTGCGATAGGCGTCTCCGCCTGTGAGTGGACTGTTGTCGGTGTGTGTGATTGTGAAGCCTGAAAGCTCATCGGCGTGAACCAAAAGGTTGAAACGGGTTTTTCCACGCTCGTGCTGGATTTACATATTATCCAAGGTTTCGTGTTTCTGCGCTTTCTTAGAGATGTTCTTGTCACTCTGACGGCGTCAGTCCTTTGTCACGGGTGCCAATGGGCGGCCCCCCCTCCAGGGGTCCGATGAAAGAAAGGTTTTATGGCGTGTCAGAAATGTTGGCAGGGTATCGACTCCATCGGCTGACGTTGGCGCCTTTCTTTTCTCACTGCGTCCTTGAGAGTGGAGAGTTGGAGTTGCCATGGCGACAGGACACATTGTAATGATAAAAAATAATAAGTAATAAGTAGCCATAAAGTAGATCGTGCAGTTTTAAGGCTAATAAGAAAGGACGAAGAGATAATAAGAGAGGTTCACAGCTGTCAGAGCGCTGCTAGCTATCAAGCTAACATTCTACACAGTCAGACGTAAGTCGCTTAACCACAATTCCCTTTTGAAAACAAACCAGCCAAACGTTCCACGGCGCTCAAAACACCTATGAGTCCAGATGAGCCGGCAGCTTTAGATAAAAAAAAAGCAGTTTTGTCACACAAGATGGCAAAAAATGTATCAAGACAGCTCAGTTTCTGTCTTGTTAGCATGTTGCTAACAAACTAACTTTTCTAGCTACATCAAGCTGCAGGAGCCGGACCGGTCGTACAGGGTGAGCACACCAATCGCGAGCTTCCGCAAACGTTTGATTCGTACAGTATGAGTTGAAATTAAATGGCGACCACTCAAAAGTCTTAAAGTGCAAGCTCAGCTTTTAGACGAGGAAATGAGGGGTAAACGAAAAAAATTAACTGTTTAGGTTAAAGGAATTTGGACTTGACGTAAATCCTCGCGATTTAACAAGAACTGTAATATATATTTTATTCTAATATAAAGATAACTTCGATTATAAATTGAAGGGTTCAATCGTGGAAATGGCTTGTAGAAAGCAGGGGATTGGAGGCTTTTCGGTGTTATACCCCTTGCTGTTGGTGATGACAGCAAAGGGCCTTGTTTTAGTATATATAACTGAAACAGATACATTCTGGTTGAATCTGTTTGCTGTCATCTGAAGAAGCTCCTTCACATTTAAGATCTCTTGATGTTGTGATGTTGCAGCATTTGATAAAACTGCTAGTCAAAGCTGTTACCATGGCGACCGTCATGGAATTACAAACCTGAACGAGGGTTGTTCTCATGGACAAATGTAGTATTAACACAATATGACTAGAGGATCACTGGTTTTTATAGAGCCTAAAGTGCGTTATAAATAAAAGGTATCATTATTTATTACGTGTTCTGACCTGCTGACATTATTGTGCGTCCTTTAACCAATTACCTTTGGTATAACATTTCAACGTGAAAATAAAACTTTGTACGCCTCGTTCAGTCAATCATATGTCATACGTGGGCTTTGTTCAAGGATGTCAGGGCTCGAGGCTGGCTCCGAGCTCCCGCTAGCTTTAGCCGCTCTGCTAACGATAGCTTCTCAACTTGCTTTCCCTCGGGGTGTTTAAATCCGAAGTGTGTGATGAAGTTCGCTGTGATGAACGTTTTCGGGGTTGAAGAGTTGCCTTATTTTGTCCTTACTGGTGTTACGAATTGCGAGCTCAGTGTTTTCTGAGCTTACTTATGGGATGTTTGGAGCTGTGGTAGCTCATGCTTGTACTGCTGTCACTAAATTTGACCAGTCATTCTACTTTTTGCAAATGCAAATTCTGTATTTTGCCGTCATTAACTAGAACTTTACAACAGCTCACTATTAAACTCCAGTCATTCGTCCCTCTTGGAGATCTGTTAACCTGCTGAGTCATTGTTTACAGTGTATTTGACTGTGTTACTGAACTGCAGCAGCAAAGAGGGGGGATATAGCGGTAATGGACACATTCCCTCCGCCTCGAGCTTTACGAAGGTTATCGTGCACGGATATGAGAGCAGAGAAACAATTCCAGAGAACGGGGTTTGAACTGAACGTCTCGAATATTCCTTCCTCTTGTAATTACAGTGGTTCTGCTGCTTTTCGTGTTCCGCGTGGCTCGCTGTCTCGTCAAGGTCACTCAAGAATGAAAACAATGGTGGAGAAGGAAAATGAAAGAATGAGCAAGTTTTTGTTTTGGAGTTCTCATCCTTTGGGTGTGCAATGTTCTCAGTGTGGAACGAAAGGTCCCACCAAAAAGAACCTGGTGCTAGTTCGGTGCTGGTGCTAGTAGCAGTGCTTAGGTGGCTCAACTCAGGCACCTCTTAAGAACCTGTTTGCTATTTCATTGGCAAGGAGGAAAGCCAGAGCCACAACAATACGTCGCCTCGCGCCATACTCAAGCACAACAACGAAGATGGAGGAGCTCATCGTCTTCATGCAAGTGCTGTTCCTTGGTAGCCTACATTGATATTTAAAAATGGCGGTTCAGTGTTTGCGCCGGTCTTGTTGGTCACAGTAACCCCGCCCCCAGCCCTTGACGTAATCAGATCTTGGCTCTAGACCAGCAAAGAGTTGGTGCTTGTCTGGCACCAGGTTCGAGAACCAGGAGCTGGTGCTTAGGCTGTAGAAAAGAAAAAAAACTGGTGCTAAGTCTGGCTCTGGCGCCGAACTAGCCCTGGAACCAGCTCAGTGGAAAAGGGGTATTTAACACAAAAAAGCAATAACTTCTAATTCATAAATAGTGTCAGAAATACACAACTAAACTGAAGTACTGGACTTAAATATGATATGATTGATTGATTGTCCCAATTTGGACTATATGGTGAGGAAGTTATGTCGTAAAACCCATTAACCACCGCCCATAAACTTTTGGTCTTAGATTTCGCTCTATTGTCGGGAATATTCAACAGACCTTTCTCCAAATCACCTCAGTCCTTCCTCACACGAAGATCTACAGTGTCATTAAATTTGAAAGTGATCAATGAAATGGTTTTCGAGTTATAACGTTAACAAGAAGGATCTGCTATGGCGGCAATGACCATTCTATAGTATCCAGGACTTTTCTGGGGGTCAAATTATTATCACTGATGCTGCAGATACAATTACGTCAATAATACACTTTTTCTTTAAAGGTCCCCAGACAAGGAGGTGAAATATCTTTTCCAATCAATTAGCTGTCCAGGTGGAAACTTGTTGAATATATAGAAGGGCAAAGTAACGTACGGTGTTTGCTGTGATATTCACGATGTGGTACGATATCGGAAGCTTAGGTTATTCCTTCGCCAACCCGAGAATCTGAGATACGTCCTCATTAGCATGTGACTCACCGCAGAAGTACTTCATGAAGTGGAAAATGTTCAGAGAGACACATCGGAGGATGTAAACAAGATACCAGAGCCCGAATGCAACCTAAGGTCGTTTTTACTGCCCATCGCAATTGTGAGCTGGATCGGTGGCCAGCACCTTTTCTGCTCCTAATGAGACTTCTATTTCCTGTTTAGGTGTTTCTTTATAAGGTTTGAGAGTCTGTACCGGCAGTTGTTTACAGAATAAGGTAGATTTGTGATAAAATTATTATGCAATTTAAGCTTAAGTGGGGTTTTTTTTGCTGTACAAAGCTGCTTTGGTCTGATGGAGCAATGATGGGAGGGATAAAAAAAAAAAAAGTAGGGTGTTTTTCCTGAGTACGAGAGAGCAGGAAGCATGTATGATTGCTTTGATTGGTTTCTGGTGCAAAAGGTTTTATTTTACTACTGTGAATTCTGTCACACTGCATTTTAATCAAACGGCCTTGGCGCTCCCTCCGCAAGAGTTCAGATGGTGTGGGAGGAAATGGAGAATTTTTCACGGTGATTTCACGGGCTATGCTCAACAGGCTCATCGCTTTCACATCAGAACAGGGAGCCCACGGATAATATCTACCGCAGAGGAAAAGCTTAATCATATGGAAATAAAAAACAGCTTCCAATCTGAATTGACGGCTAATGAAGGGCCGACACAAAACTCCCACTTCTTACCCATTCATGTGTTCACACTTCAACGCACACACTCGTGTTTAAAGCAGAAAACGTTTGAAAGGAAAGTTCTGTGTCAATATTTGAGTACTAAACCGAAGTCTGTGGTTAGTGGATGGTACGAGCCTGCAAAATGGCCGACTCTTACCAAATGGCTTCGGCCTCTAAGGCGATGGTCATGTGATTGACCGAGACGGTTGCTGCTTTCGTCCAGTGTGTTGAATTCAGCGACGGTGCGCCTCTATTGTGAACCTCTCTTCTGTATAAATAAGATCAAGCTATAATGGAGTGTACGATTTCACCTCCGAGAGGGCAGAAAAGGTAGCAACGGATGTGAATCGGATATGTGTAAACAGGATGGGGCTTTGACTTTTTGTATGTGTGGCCCGCAAGGTGAAGACGTTACAAGTAGCTAGCAATTAGCAGCTAATTCACAGAAATCAACTGAAAATCTTTTCAACTCAGAGAGGCAGCGCAACGTTCAGCAGTGCCCTTCCCCTAAGGGGGGGTCGGGGTCAGCTGTCATGTGTCTGGGCAGGTAAACGACTGTTTTTAAATAAATCACGGCTTGACGCGTGTTTAAAATGTTAAACCAGATGCCTGTCATAAATTACGCCACCTATGCTCATGGATCCCCGGCTTACTCTTCAAAACTAGGCCAAAGCTGTCGTTAACAAGGGTGTATACTTAATCCCGGCTCGTAAAAACCGTCCTCCTAGTGAGATAGATCCCTTCGAGTCGATCCATATGCAAGTGGACTATATCTGACCAACGGCTTGGAAGCTCTGTCCAAAAAACTGTTGTTTTTTTTTTTTTGTAAAATGGCTCCATCTAGTGGGAAAAATAGGAACTATTAGAGTAAACGAAGTAAATCTTCTCGACTCGATTCATATGCATCGAATTTGGACCAAGTCGGACCAAAATTAAACCCTCTTAAACTATAATTACATTACTCTACATGCTAATACAACTGCTACATGCTAAGATGACGGCCCACGCAAATTAAAACGGCGGAGTAGAGTTTCACTGGGGCCATCGGACCGATGGTGCGGATGGAGACGGTCTGTAATAGCGAAAAAAAACGGAAATTCCATGAAAAAGGGGCCGCGGTTGAAAACCGCCACCAGCCACAAATACCATTGATTGCGTTTTTATTTTCCCTAAACAATGAATTTGAAACTATCCACTCGGTTCCAATTAGGCCGATCGGTTGTGGCGCTGTTCGTTTTCAACCGCATCGGGTGTGTGATTAAAAATTACACTTCGCCATTATTGTCCCTCACGTACTTCGGAAGAGAAGGAGTAGAAATGAGAATATTAATCCAAACACACTTGTAAGTCTTTCCGGAAAAAGCAGCAAAAGGAAATATGGTTTCGATACTTCTGGGAAAGTTGGGATATAATGGAATGGTCGCCATCGTAACCGCAGACCCTTCGTCTTAACGCGATAACTCCAACATTACTTTATGGATCGTTTTCAAATTTTATACCCACATAGACCAAAGTGTGAGGAAGAACTGGATTGATTTTTTTTGGAAAAGTCAGCTGACTTTTCACCAATAGGGGAAAGTTTTATTTCCAAACATTGATGGGAATAATTTCTCAAGTCCGCATTTGGAGCATATTTAAAGACTCGGTTGTCCGATTTAGTCCAAATTTGGTGCAGATAAATCCACTCTTGGAGATCTATCTGGTATATGTCATATTTTACCCTTAATAATTCATATTTCACTCAGTATGTTATGAAAAACACTGTTTTTTTTGGTTTAACTTCCTACCTGTTGGGACGATTTAGTCCAAATAATTCATATTTTCTCACCGTGTCACGAAAAAACACTTTTTTTCGGACATAAATTCACAAGATAATTTGAGGAGTTCCATCAGGGAGATTCCTTGTACAATGCAGGAGATTGTGGGGCTGTTTGGAATAACGGCGTAGGCGTACCTTATTCTTCAGGGGCATCAAATGATGACGTCCATTGATGGGAGAGGTAGGCAAACGTGGACTTAGTGTCTCATGGTGGCGTCCTCAAAACCTGGATATAGACTCATATTTTCCTGTAGACATGGATCCCATTGTTCCTGCTCAGCCAATTCCTGATCTTTCATTAAAACACCCAATTTAGAGACAGCAAAGTTGCTTCCAATGCTGTACTCCCTCTTGTTTTAAAGGCTACACCCTCTCTTCACGGCCTTCTTTTCCCCCATTTTCTATCCCAGGCTCTGCCTGAGTGCTACACTGGACGCTTCAATAAAACATGCAGTGCCTAGCAGTGCAGTATTCGGCCTCACTCGCATCAAATACTCCTGTGTACTCCATCAATATTCAAGCACTTTCAAAGTTTCAGTCAAAATCTCAGAATGCAGCGGCGGGGGTTCTGCTACTCTCACAATAGGTCGTTGTGAATTTTGGTGGTTTTTGGGCAACTATGGTGTGTTTGAACTCTCCTCTTAAGGTAAAAGGACTTAAAACTATGTGGGTAAACTCGTATTTCACTTTGTGTTTATGTAATTAATCAAAAGTGCAGACCTAGGCTTGCACGAATTGCAATTTTCTTGGCCGATCACTGATTTTTCGTCCGATTCCTTTTCTTGAAATTTTAAAAATCTTAATGAGGAATGTATCTTGAGCGCTCTTATTTTGAAGGATTACAGTGGAAGTGGGTAATGTGCATTTATTCTCTTCGAGTCGCACCCCAGATAGAATCCTACAGAAATGGAGAGAATGTTTTAGGCAATCGGTCTGGTATTCATACGTTCACAAAGCGAAAACTAAACAAACCCAACCACTCAAACTTTGGACTATTAAATCCCGGAAGAGTCGTGATATTATGGAATCGTCATCACCTCATCCAGACAAAGATCATACATGTTAACGCTATAACACAAAAACTGCGTCACGGATCATTTTCAAATTCTATAGCCCCATAGACCTTAGTGCGAGGAAGAGCTGGATTGATTTTGGGAATGGTAGGTTTTGTGTTTCCGACACAGTGTGACATTAATGGGAGAATTTTCTTTGGTATTTCGTTACGGCACAATTCTGCGTAAACGACCCATTTCACATTTTACTCTAATAATTCACATTTTACTCAGTAGGGGGAGCTTCTTTTCTTTTTTTTAATGTTTTTAAGAAAAACTTTTTTTTTGGACATTAACTCCTAACCTTTGGTCAAATTTAGGGGGTTATGAATCGGGGGGGTTATGAATCACATGTGCAGATTTGTGGTACAGACTGCTGTTAAAGTCAAACAAGGCAAGAGTTATCATTAAAATCAAAGCTAATTCCCAGACAAATGCTGCACCGATGTAGAAATGCGTAGACATTTTACTTTTTGAACCAGTCATAATATATCTTTCGTTTATTGCCGGAGGGCAAAAAAACAAAAACAAAAAAAAAACAAGAGCCAGAATGAAATATTAATTGTAAGCAGTTTATTCATCTGAGAGGTTTTTTTTCGCTCATGAATGCCTCCTCCACGCGTAGAATCCACCAACACCCTCTGCAAAGCTGTGCTCTCCAACCCATTCGCAGCGCCGTTTGTCAGCAAACGGTAAATTAGCTAATTAGCAACGTTGGTAGAATACGAGCCATTAAGGGGGTTTGGAACTGTTGGTGTCGCGTTGAATAAAGTCGCTGATTCGTGGGCATTCAATAAGAACAAGAGCTTCGACGCGGCGTCTCTCTTCATCTCTTCTACTCCAGGAAGTAGAAGCTGCAAATGGAAATTTTCATACAATTTTTCTCCCTTCTCTTTGCCTCTGACACGTCTCCTTTTGACACCGAGGTCTGTGAAACACAGTCAAAAGGAATAGAAGATGAATACGGGCTGAATCCCCCCCCCCCCCCCCCCCACATTGAAATCAAGTACCGTCGTTGCCCCAGTCCTTTTTCTGAAGGCTGAGAATAAGACTAAAATCAGCGTGTCGTACTCGCAGCACTAATTATGGCACGAAACCTGCCAGCCGGCAGCAACAATAAACAAACTAACACATTAGAGGTTGGAGCTTGTTTTTGATGTTTTCGCACAGGGACTTTATCACGCACACCCGTGTTTTTTTATAAAGTACCCCCACATCCTGGTTCCTTCCACGCGCCTCTGTTTTCTCTTTTGGGGGTTTCCAGGCTTTGATATTGCTTATTTAGTTCAGAGAGTCCGAAAGACTTTGAAGAGCGATCGGGGTGTGCGCAACTTTGAGTTTACGGTTGAGAACAAAGTTTTGAAGAAGGAGAACCGTGTGATAAATTACTTCTCTACGCAACGTTAACGGACTTTCATGCTTGGAGCTCAGATCGGCCATATTTCATGGGCTAAAACATCCAACTGAACCTTTTTAATGTCCCGCACAGATGTTTGGTTGAGCTTCTGTCGAGTCTTTATTTCTTATTTAAAAAATGTGACTGAGCCTTTTTATGATGTGACCCAGTGGAAGCAGAAATAAACTTTAGTCATCCGCAAAGAAGGGGGAATTTAATCGTTAAATTAACCTCCAAAATACACGTATTCTATAAGTGACTAAAAATGAAGACAAACTATATAATAGGAAATAATATAGACATGTTTAGATGAATATGTATATATAAACATTATATATATATATATATGCATATATCCTTATACACATATATACATACATACATACATACACATATATACACTCAATCCCAAATTAAGAAATAAAAAATACAAATGGAAGTTTATATGCAGGAATTAAGTGCATACAAATATAAAGACAACGGAAAGAGTCTTATCTCCAATAGTATACGTGAATATGAATTAAAGTAGTCCAGTTAGAGATGTGCAAAGGTTGTCCAGGTGCAGATGTGCATTAGTTGTCCTGGTGCAGATGTGCAATGGTTGTCCAGGTGCAGATGTGCATTAGTTGTCCTGGTGCAGATGTGCAATGGTTGTCCAGGTGCAGATGTGCAATTGTTGTCCAGGTGCAGATGTGCATTAGTTGTCCTGGTGCAGATGTGCAATGGTTGTCCTGGTGCAGATGTGCAATAGTTGTCCTGGTGCAGATGTGCAATGGTTGTCCAGGTGCAGATGTGCATTAGTTGTCCTGGTGCAGATGTGCAATGGTTGTCCAGGTGCAGATGTGCATTAGTTGTCCTGGTGCAGATGTGCAATAGTTGTCCTGGTGCAGATGTGCATTAGTTGTCCTGGTGCAGATGTGCAATAGTTGTCCTGGTGCAGATGTGCAATGGTTGTCCAGGTGCAGATGTGCAATAGTTTTCCTGGTGCAGATGTGCAATGGTTGTCCAGGTGCAGATGTGCATTAGTTGTCCTGGTACAGATGTGCAATGGTTGTCCAGGTGCAGATGTGCAATTGTTGTCCAGGTGCAGATGTGCATTAGTTGTCCTGGTGCAGATGTGCAATGGTTGTCCTGGTGCAGATGTGCAATGGTTGTCCTGGTGCAGATGTGCATTAGTTGTCCTGGTGCAGATGTGCATTAGTTGTCCTGGTGCAGATGTGCAATGGTTGTCCAGGTGCAGATGTGCAATAGTTGTCCTGGTGCAGATGTGCAATGGTTGTCCAGGTGCAGATGTGCAATTGTTGTCCAGGTGCAGATGTGCATTAGTTGTCCTGGTGCAGATGTGCAATGGTTGTCCTGGTGCAGATGTGCAATAGTTGTCCTGGTGCAGATGTGCAATGGTTGTCCAGGTGCAGATGTGCAATTGTTGTCCACGTGCAGATGTGCATTAGTTGTCCTGGTGCAGATGTGCAATGGTTGTCCTGGTGCAGATGTGCATTAGTTGTCCTGGTGCAGATGTGCATTAGTTGTCCTGGTGCAGATGTGCATTAGTTGTCCTGGTGCAGATGTGCATTAGTTGTCCTGGTGCAGATGTGCATTAGTTGTCCTGGTGCAGATGTGCAATGGTTGTCCAGGTGCAGATGTGCATTAGTTGTCCTGGTGCAGATGTGCAATGGTTGTCCAGGTGCAGATGTGCATTAGTTGTCCTGGTGCAGATGTGCAATAGTTGTCCTGGTGCAGATGTGCATTAGTTGTCCTGGTGCAGATGTGCAATAGTTGTCCTGGTGCAGATGTGCAATGGTTGTCCAGGTGCAGATGTGCAATAGTTGTCCTGGTGCAGATGTGCAATGGTTGTCCAGGTGCAGATGTGCAATTGTTGTCCAGGTGCAGATGTGCATTAGTTGTCCAGGTGCAGATGTGCAATGGTTGTCCTGGTGCAGATGTGCATTAGTTGTCCTGGTGCAGATGTGCAATAGTTGTCCTGGTGCAGATGTGCATTAGTTGTCCAGGTGCAGATGTGCATTAGTTGTCCAGGTGCAGATGTGCATTAGTTGTCCAGATGCAGATGCAGAGACATGAAAAGGAGTTACGGAGCAGAGAAGAGGATGTAGGATTAGATGAAACAGACAAATGTAGTTTAAATAAAAGCAGAGGGCTGCTGCTGAATGATTAAAAGTTCCGACCAGAGTTACTCTGTATTTATCTGCTCCAGAATGTAATGTACTCCAAAGACACCCGACAACAGAGACGGGCTTCATCTAATCATCTATTAATATCTTAAAGAACCCAAAAACCCTTTTTCCACCAAAAATAATCTGGTGCTAGTTCGGTGTCGGTGCCAGTGATTAGTTAGTTCAACTCGCACACCTCCTAAAAACTTGTTTGCTATTCCATTGGCAAGGAGCCAATTCAGAGCCACAGCATTACGTCATCGTATAACGTAACCGGTTCTTGGCTCTGGACCAGCAAAGAGTTGGTGCTTGTCCGGCACCAGAGCCAGGAGCTCTCAGAATTGAACATTTTGAGGAAAAAAAAAAAGGGAAAGATCTGGTGCTAAGTCAGGCCCTGGCTCCAAACTAGCCCTGGAACCAGCTCCGTGGAAATGGGCTGGCCTAAGGGAATATTTCTGAAGAACAAAAACAACTATGGATTGTTCTGTTCTGTTTGCTGTGGTGTATGAAAAGGTCATGTTCAAACCATCCATCCAGGCATTTCCTGTGATGCTCACTCTATGCAGGGTCGTGTACCGAGCTCTCGATTCCAGAACAGCTGACCTGACTTGGTTTGATCAACTCTGACTTTGTTAACTCTGACTTAAACTCTTGCACGAGGACCATCAAAAGCCATCATCAATGGAGCCACGATTCTGTTATTCACCATGGCAACCGCTTCCCTGTCGGGAACAGGATTGTTTGAGGGAAACTTCTGGGGGGATCCTCTTCTGGGGGGATCCTCTTCTGGGGGGATCCTCTTCTGGGGGGGATCCTCTAATACTACATTGAAAACAAAGGGTGGACTCACAGAGCAATTGGACATCATAGAGAACCCGGCTCCATTACAAGCCTTTAAAACCATAACGGCTACTTGGAAAGAGTGAAGCTTAGAGGAATCGATAAAAGGGCAGTTTAGCTGTCTGACACAGCTGGCTAATATCTGAAACATCAACTCCACTTCAGAGAGAGGCAGAGGAAGAGAGGCAGAGGAAGAGAGGCAGAGGAAGAGAGAAAGAAGAGGACAAAGCTTGAGTGCATGTAAACTGAAGGAGGTAGAGACTTGAGATGAGTGCTTTTCATCCTTTGCCTTGCTCCACCCTGACATCACCCTTCATCCACCCTCATCCACCCTCTCTCCCGCATCACAGCTACAGTTTACCTCCGTAGAATAATGGAAACCTGCACACGGAAACACAAAACACCAGTTTACTCAAGAGAAAGACGTTCATTATCTCCCAGAAAAACACTTTATCTACGACATAACTTTAAATTCTTGACCCAATTTAGATTGAATTTGGAGCGTTTGAATTGACAAGGGGAGATTTATCATGTATTAATCGTATTTTATTCGTAAAGTTCATATTTTACTCACTAGGGGGAGTTTTTGTTTCTCCATAAAAGACTGTTTTTCAGACATGAATTCTTAATAATCGTCCGATTCAGTCCAAGTTTGGTGCATATGAGTCGGGCTGAGGAGCTATATCTTGTAAACATTATATTTTACTGTAGAAGTTCATGTTTTACTCACTAGGCGGAGCTATTTTGGATAAAACATTGTTTTTTTTGGCCATGTATTTCTAACCGTGGCTCCGATTTTGTCCGAATGAATGAACTGAAAGAGATTTATATTGCATAGATCATATTTCACTCACTATTTTAACTACCTTTTTTCCTCAATATCTTTTTTTAAGCTGTTTTTGCAATCAGGGGGATCGCTTGTACGACGCAGGGGATTGGTAACTTCTTGGGGATAGACCCT
Source organism: Lophius americanus (assembly GCA_037951165.1). NCBI lineage: Eukaryota > Metazoa > Chordata > Actinopteri > Lophiiformes > Lophiidae > Lophius > Lophius americanus. The sequence goes on from JBBDHG010000416.1 coordinate 41,437, forward strand.
TGCTGCCAGTTTTCATATCATGTGTGAAAAAGCGTTGCTACACTCATTTCCCCCTCCTGAAGTTGCGTTTTTCCGCCACGCACGCCTCAAACATGACGTTCATGAAACCGAATCTCCATGAAGACGTATCTTATATAAGAGTTTTTTTTATAAACATCACATTCAGGCAGGAAGGTCGGAACACGGCGTTCACCTCCTTACTCCATTCATTTCCTCCCCTTCTTTTGTCACCCTTTCCTATATCTATCTCCGCCCACACCATCCCTTTTCACTTGATCAGGGCGTCCAACTGTGGGAGCGCTAAGCCTCCTTGAGGTTGATACTGAGCTCACTTCTATTTCCATTCCCCGTCGGCGCAGTCATTCAATCCGTCTCTCTCAGTCTGTGGCTGCAAATGGAATCCAGTATGATAAGTGGGGATGAAAGATGTTGTCTCTCCCGCTGCAGGCAACATCAGCTTTGTCTTTAAGCACGGCGGCGTCGTAGGAATAGACGTAAATAGTAAACAGAAATAAATGAATGTCCTGTCGTGTTTATCTACGTCTGTTTTCAGGATCTCAGAAAAATGGCTGATTTCTATCGAAGCTCCTGGGGATATTCAGAAAAGTTGACTTAATACGCAGAAATGACTGTTAACATGTAGGTAGTTTGAAAAAAATATGCATGTAAAGGCTTCATTTAGGCGTTAATGAGTTCTTCTATCATAGAAATGAAGCTTCGCCGCTGTCACGCACAAACCTCGTATCTCTATTTTTTCGTCTTTTTTTGTTTTTTTTACCAAAAAGTAGAGATATCTGGTCAGCTTCTAAAATTGATGTTCTACTCCAGACACAATCTATAAAGTTAATGTTTTGGTCCCGTAAGACTTTGGGGATGAAAAATCAAACAAATAGGAAAATCGCGATAAGTTGGAGTTTAGTTGTTGGTCAGCATTTCTGTTTAGTCGTAACCAATAGTGACCAAAGGTTGAGAAATTATAATCCAGAATCATTTAGAGATAAAACTCCCCCTAGTCTCGGAAATAAACAACCACCGTCTACCAAATCCAATCAATAGTGAAACAGGCAGAGGGAGGAGCTTGTGCTGTTTCAGAGCGCAAAGAAAGACATGGCGAGAAAAGTTGTTGTCATAAATCGTCGTAATATTACAGCTTTATAATTTCACATTTATTCAAAGATTTATTTATCTGTGTAAATTCTACATTGTGATCTGTAGTGAGAGCAGGGAGCAGGTGGAGGAGAACAGGGAGAGGTGGAGGTATGTGCTGGAGAGAAGAGGAATGAAGACAGAATACATGTGTGTGAATGAAAGGGAGGCAGGAGGAACGGTGAGGATGAAGGAGTGGAGGTGGAGAAGGGTGTAAGGAGTTATCTGTGACACAAGAGGAGCAGCAGGAGTGAAGGGAAAGGTTTTCAAGATGGTGGTGAGAGCAGTTCTGCTGGATGGTTTAGAGACGGCGGTTCTGACCAGAAGACAGGAGGCAAAGATGAAGATGTTCAGATGTTCTCTGGGAGTGAGGAGGAAGGACAGGATTAGAAAGGAGACATCAGAGGGACAGTCCAGGTTAGACGTCCGTAGAAGGATGCTGGAGATGGAGCTGCAGGCAGGAGAAGAAGGATGAAGACCAAAGAGGAGGTTTGTGGATGTGGTGAGAGAGGACATGCAGTTGGTTGGTGTGACAGGGGGGATACAGAAGATAATTGGTTGGTGGTTCTTTCATTAATTCCTCATGCTGAAACATTTTTTGGGATTAAATTGCTGAATATTAAGTAAGATTTGTTTTTTTTAGTTGTAAGGACAAATAAAGGTTACGAGATGATTGACAGGCGCAGGAACTGCTTCCCAGAGCTTCGGGGTACGAGAGGAGAGTTTTTATACACGGTGTATATAAATGTCCTGAGATCTCGGTCTGTGTGGAAACATCTCTGCTTTTTAATTTAATTCAAACCTTTCAGGGTTTTTAAGCAGCAGGACGTGAGAAACAAAGCAGAGAGAAAAGCTCACACACACACACACACACACACACACACACACACACACACACACACACACACACACACACACACACACACACACACACAGACAAACACACACACACACACACACACACACACACACACACACACACACACACACACACACACAAACACACACACACACACACACACTCACTCATACATTCACACACATACACTCACACACACACACATACACACACACACACTCACTCATACATTCACACACATACACTCACTCACACACACATACACACTCACACACACACACACACACACACACGCACACAGACACACACATACGCACACACACACATACACAAACACACACATTCACAAACACACACACTCACACATTCACACACATACACTCACACACACACATACACACACACACACACACATACACACTCACACACTCACACAGACAAACACATACACTCACACACACACGTACACACATACACGTACACACACACACACACACACACTCACACAGACACACACACACACACACACACACACACACACACACACACTAGGTGTAATACCCCAGTGGCATTTAAAGCAGACTTGTGGAGAACCGGGCTTTTCTGAATCAGAATCCACCAGAACTTGTTTCTGCTCAGACGTTCTTCTTCCTGCTGCTGCTTGCCGGCGACTCCGTGTCCGTTTTGATTTGACTGAATCGGATCAGCACCTTTTCAGGATTTGAGATTTTAACTTTTAAATGCAGAGATTTGATTGTTTGTCATTATTATACCCTTGAAAAATTAAAGACATTATGGGATGGTCATCAACGCATCCACCGCCGCCGCCGACGACCCTTTTTAGTCCAGTCTAACTTATATAAACACACCTTATAGACTCTGACTTACTTGAACCAACAAAACAACTATGAAAACTTTATTTCTTTGCAGCATTTATTCATTTTATATATTTTTTTAACTTGTAAACAATTTTCATTTATTGCAATGTTTTGGTACTGGACCTTCATAAAGTAAATTATAATTTACCTGATGACTTTTCCCTGTCCTGAGCACCTGGTAATAAAGTATTTGTTTGTCAGCGACATCATGAGTTAATAAATGTATTTTAGTCTCATTATACTTTTTTGGTCGTATTAAATCACATAAATCCTGCTGACTAACTCCTTAAATATGAAAAAAACATCACAAGGCACATTTTTCAATAGCCTGGCTTAATTCTTCCTCTTCCTCGGTGGTCCTCTTTGACATATGGTGTCCCTCAGGGCTTACCCCTTGGCCCCTTGCTCTTTAGAACATACATGCTGTCGCAGGGTCAAATTATTATTATTTACCACGTTTTTTCAATAAGAAAAAGCGACTCAAAATCTGTTCAGTCATACAGTTCAGCGAAACATTAAATTAAGTTAAAAAAACAAAAACAGGAAACAGGCTGAAAATAATCAAGAAATGGACGTAATGAGTTAAAAATCTCTGTAAAAACTGGGAATCAGAGAGAGAGTCGCTTTCCCCGCATGCAGCGCCGATCTATCAAACCACTTCCTGTCTGGCTTAATGAATACCTGCGAAGCGTCTCAACCACCTTGTGCACTTATAAAACCTTACGATGTGTGCATATATATGCGTATATATGTGTATATATGTGTATATATGCGTATATATGCGTATATATGCGTATATGTGTGTATATATGTGTATATATGCGTATATATGCGTATATATGCGTATATATGCGTATATATGCCAAAGGGCTAAATGTAGTGCCATAAATCAATAAGGGGTTCCGCATTTGCGACGCTCCTAAATAGATTCCGCTCATTAGTGAAGCAGATACCTCGGTGTTTCCTTCTCGCCGCAGAAGGTTGCAAGGGAGATGTGGAGATTGGGAGATGTGGCGTTTCATTGGCCACGTTACCTGATATTTACCACTCAATAGGTTAAGGCCTGAGGGGGGGGGGTCGCTGCTTCCTGTGGCGGAACGGCGTGCATTTTTAAAGAGACAGCACAGACTTAGCAGCAGGGCGCCGACTTCTTCCCTCCGTGTTATGAAGCACATATAAACACACCAGTGTTGACCTTCAGCTCCCATAAACACCATTAAATATGAATAAGGACATAATTGAAAGTAACCATCAGCACTTTTCGTCCTTTTTTCTCCAACCGCCACTAGACATATTTCTCACACTTACACTGTAGAAAATTCAGAGCAGACGCTATTACACGGTACGAAAAAAATAATTTGGAATTTGCTTTGTTTTTAGGGAACACCGCAGAAGCCGCTGACGCATAGAAACCTTTGGGGCGTGAAAATGTATCTAAATAAATCTAAAAAGTTTTAGAGGATTTCTCTAAAATTATTCCAGAGACAATTTTTTCTAATTTTGAACCCAAATAGACTTTAGTGCGAGGAAGAACTGGAGTAATTTGGGGAAAGATTGGTTGTATATATACGCAACTAGGGGGAGTTTTATATCCAAAAGGATTTCCGGCCATAATTTATAGTTTAGCCTTAAAGTTCATATTTTACTCACTTGGGGGAGCTCTTGTTTTAAACACACTGTTTTTTGGACATAACTTACCAGCTGTTGGTCCGATTTAGTCCAGATTTGATGCGTATGAATCGACTCAATGAGCTCCATCCTATAAACCACATCCTTTACTCTACAAATTCATATTTTACTCACTAGGTGGAGCTTTTTAAAAAAAAATTAAAACACTATTTATCCGAACATTACTCAAAAATTGTTTAATGGATCAACTTATAATTTGTCCAATTTTGTCCAAATCTTCTGCATATGAATCAACTCAAGAAAGTCTTTCTATGGAAATCCAAAGTTTTACTCTAGGAGTTCATATTTTACTCACTAGGGGGAGCTTCCCTTTAATGAAAAAGACTGTATATCTGAACATATCTCAGAAATGATCTCACCTATCAAATCTTATACCCACATAGGCTGTAATGTGAGGAAGAACTGGATTGATTTTGGTTGAGATCAGGGGTATATTTTTGACACTAGGAGGAGCTTTAGATTTTAGGGGCATACATTCCCAAGCATTCGTCCGATTAGTCCAAATTTGTTGCATCTTCATCAAATCAAGGAGATCTATATTGTATATATCTTAGTTTAGTCTAAAAGTTCATAATTAACTCACTAGGGGGAGCTTTTCTTATGAAATACACTGCAGGCTTTGCGGACATATTTTTCCAGCTATTGATCCATTTTATCTGTTAATCTATTTTCTCCATCGACTTCTTCCTAGAATAACTCCCCTGACCTCCCCTCATCCATCCCAGCCCCCTCCTTCTTGAACTCTCCCACCTTCTTCCATTGATTTGTCAAACTGGGAGAGAGAGAGAGAGAGAGAGAGAGGGAGACAGTGGGAGGATAGGACTTTACTTGGACAGGGGTTTTTCTTCATCCTGCTTAGGTAAACTTTCATTTCAGCGTCTGTTGTGGAATGACTTCCTGTTCTCCCACCGGCACAGAACAGCGGGAGTAATCAGCTTAATTGCCATAATTGTGGGGTAAGCAAGCAGTGAACCCTAGAACACATGCATCTGCTTTTTCTAAGCAAATATTTGCATAGTACGGGGTGAAGTTCTCTTAATCAGCGTACAGCGAGGTCTGCTGTGTCTCTGACTTGGGGCTATAATCCGTAGAACACATTCGTTGTCCCAGCGCAGCAAAGATGGCCGGGTCCTTCCAAGAGTCGATTCGTTGAATGGTTTACCACTTCTGCACTTCCTAAACTTTGTCATTAAATACGGGCTTATTGCAGGACAGGATATTGCTGTTCATTGAACGGTTGTCAGGGAACATTTAGCCGATTTAGCAATTCAGGAGACACGTTATTGACTAGACCTCGTGTTGATGGAACCTGCCACGAGGCGGTAGCTTCAAACAAAACCGATTTGCTTTGGTTTATAATTAAGTATCTTGCGAGGTGATTTATATCCCGGAAAAGTCGCGCATCTGTCACGGCCACAGATCTTTCATGTTAACGCGATAACTGTTATCTGGATCATTTTTGAAATTTTATAGCCGCATAGCTCTTAGTGCGAGGAAGAACTGGAGTAATTTTGGGAAGGGTAAGTTTTTATATCCAAACGATTTTGCGGCATGATTTCTCAACTGTAGTTCCGATTTAGTCTAAATTTGGTGCGTATGAATCAACTCCAGATCAATCTTTAATTTGTAAAATTTTACTATAATAATTAACATTTTATTTACTTCTATCTTTCTTTTTTACAAAGACTTGTTTTTCGTACACGCTTTTCGAAGTGTTGGTCCGATTTAGTCAAAATTTTTGTTAATTTGAATGGACTCGAGATCTGTCCTATTATATACTGTATATATATATATAAACTTTTACTCCCCTTATTCTTATTTAACTCACTAGGGAGGAATTTTTAGTTCAACAAAATGTATTTTACAAACAACACATTTTTCTGGCATAATTTCCAATTTTAATTTGAAGGATTAAATCAGCAGGATTGCTTGTGCAATGCAGGGGATTGGTGATTTTTTAGGGATATAACTTTGCTCTCACAAGTTTAGGCCTTGGATCTCATTTAAGAAACTTTTATTCTTCACTGTCACTGAGTGTCACTGTGCTTGGGTCACATGTTTCTCCTCTGACCACCAGACCACCTCAGACCCCGACCAGGAGATGGAATTTTAAAAATTTACAGACTGGCTCTTTGAGGTCGCTTTTTGGCCCTACAGGTCTCTGGAAATGGAAAAGTCCGTGAGAGGAAGGTAAGATGGAGGCAAGGAGGCATGAAAGAGAAGCCACTTCTTGTTTTTTTCTTCTTCTTCTCTGGTCCTACGACGGGAAGGTCAGATGCCGTCAGAGTCCGATGGTTGAATAATCCCACCAGTGTTGAGGGCAGTTCAATCCAAATGAATCCACCGACCCGTTTCCATTTTTTCTGATCTCTCTCCCGGCGTATTTCAAAGCTGAAGCTGTTTACTGGCCGTCGTTGGGAAGGTAATTGAAAATCCATGGCTGATTGACTCAGACCCTCGGTAATTAATTTTCTATTCACTTGCAGGTCTCCGAGTCTGACCCTCACGTCTGTGCTGTGTGACGGTTCTGGTGTCGCACCGAGGCAGTTCTGACATACCTTCCTCTTTTGGACGGCTGCTATGAACATTTAAACACACACATATATATATATGTACCTGCAGTATCCACACACACATTTTCTGTGAGTCTTTTTCTGAAACCGGATATTAAGATTAATGAAACATCCTCCTGGTTCTAGGGACGAAAATGTTTCGGATTTGTCCGTATGGATAGTGAAAATATTTTGAAAACTAAAAATGTAAGAGGAGTAATGAATAACTTTATTTTTAACAGAAAATACCACATCTAACATTTCTTTCTAATTTCGAAGGACGTTTTTTTTTTTTTTTAAATGGGCTGACCATGATTTTGTCTCGCACATTAAGAATCGTAGAATTGCGAAGTTTAAGAACACTATGTACAGAAATATGTACTCCAAATATGTCCCACTGAGGATGAACTTTTTATTCCTTTTCGTAGATAGTAGGTAGTTTATATAGAAAAAAGAAAAATCTTCGTAACTTCGTAACTGACAGCTAGTTGTTCACGATTCCTTTTTACGGCAATCGTTGACTAAGGGAGAATCGGCTGAAACAGATCCGCTTGTATGGAGCACAGTACATCGGAATATTTAAGTATGTTTTCTTAAACTACCGCTTTTTATTCCTTTTAGTAGGTCGTATAGTTTACGTATAAAAAAGTTCCTACAATGATTGCGAAATCAGAAAACATTTTTTGCCGTTAGTTGCATTAGAATAAAGTTATTTGAACCTTCCTTACAAAAAAAACCTCCGGCAATTCTGTTGTATGAACTATAATACGACATAGACGAGCAACAGGTTGCGGAATAGTTGCAACATTTATACCCCCAAAAGTACCAGATGAACGTACAGGAGGTCCGCACAGGAAAGCAAAGTGTATTAGAGCAAAGAGGAAGAGGAGGACGAAGAGAGAGTGAGACAGAGACAACCGGACACCTACTGGCAGGTTTCCCGTTGATGGACCTTGGAGCCTGTGTTCATGTGTCTGATACATATATATACCCAGAATGCTCGGTGTGGAGAAGCGGCTGCGTTGGCGTTCAAGTCACGTTTGCAGCGCGGCGTTCTGTGACGCTATAATCATGGCCAGAGTACAGGAGAGAGAGAGCGAGAGAGAGAGAGAGAGAAAGGTGGAGAGAGGTAGGTACGTATGGGGCAGGTAACTCTGCTGACGGTCTTCTTCAAAAGAAGGTCTTCTTCAAAACAGCAGTCCCGCGAGGATAAAGGAAGGGGCCGGCCTCAGCTGTGGCGCCAGAGCAGGTTGTCCACTAATCAGATCGGTGATCGGCGGCTGGAAGCCGGAGGCGGCTGCGCGGGAAAGCGTCCTTGGCAAAGTTCTGAAAGCCCAAATTGGACCTGACGGCTGCTCTGTTTCTCTGTCGGTGTATGTGAGAAGAGTCTAAGCATATAAATATTATGGGATGCATTGAATAGGAAGCATCTTATCGCTCGTCGTCACCAGAGCGGCTCGTCGGATGGCCGCTACTGGCATTAGCATGAGAGCGTGTGGATGTGGAGAGGTGAGGGAGTGTGGGTGAGGACTCGGTACACGAGACCATTAAATACCCATTTGCGATCCGATCCGCTCCACGGCGTTGTTGACATTTGCTTGTCTGTGTTGTGATGACATGCAGATATTACTGTCATGTCATGATTCAGCGGTACTTTCCCTCATTACCTGCACCTTTAGACATTTATCTAAGGCCTATTCTGGAGAACGACTGCAGGTTGTTGTTTTTTCCCACGGTCACATGCGAAAATGAAACATAATGAATTTTGGGGTTTGAACGGATCTCTTCTTCCAGGTTTTGCAGAATACAGAATATCATTCCAGCATATAGATGCTATAAATTCATTACCGTCAATATGTAAGTGCTGACTCTGTGGGCTCAGCACCTTCAGGGACGGGCTTTGAGGTCAGGTGCAAAACGTCCCGGAACCACAATCCTGGAGAAGGGCTGGACATTATCCTTCTCCGGAAATACCCACTGGAGAGGCGTCGCTCAGGACTAGAGTGACAGAGTGACCTTGTGTCGGACTTTTCCCCGGAGAGCGAGAGGGTTGCCTCCATGCGACTAAAGGTTGCAGGAGCGAAGTAGGCAGCTGCTAGCATGGTGGCCAGGAGGTTATTGGTGCCTTGAGAACCGGCTGGTGGACATCAGCGGTGAAGGAAGCCGTTAAGCTGAAAAGGGAGGTATTTCGGACTTGGTAAGCCCAGAGGTCTACTGAAGCAGCGGACAGGTACCGAGGGGCCGGAAGGACCGGAGCTTTTGCAGTAGCTGAAGCAAAAACCTGGGTGTGGAGGAGTCATCCAGTATGAATTTCATTCGACCCCAAAGAAGTTCTACCGAACCATCCGGCGTCTCAGGAAGGAACTCAGATTTTGAGATGCTTCTGAACCCGGACGCCACACCCTCTGTAGTGGAGGCAGAGTTAGAGGCCTTGGGGCGAGGCCCACCCATTTCCCTGAAGGCTGCCCAAGGGCAAGGCACCAGGGATGGGTGAGATTAGCCTTGTGTTGTTGAAGGCTTTGGACATTGTTGGGTTGTCATGGTTGACCCGCCTATTAAATGTCACGTGGCAGACAGGGACCGTCCCTGTGGAGGTGTAGACTGGGTTGGTCCAACTTTTTAAAATGGGAGACCTGAGGGTGGGTTCCAATTATAGGGGGATCACACTTCTCAGCCTTCCTGGGAAAGTCCACTCCATGGTTTGAGGGAAGGACTCAGCTGATCATTTTAGCGACACACCTGCAACACACAAGTCAATATATTAGTGTATTCATGTTTTTTTTTCCCAAAATGAATTGGAGGGAGACCGCCGGAGGGAGATGAAGGTAGTTTTGTTGGATAGACAATCCACGACGGGGAAAATTTTTGAATTCAGGAATAACGTACCGCATTTCTCTGGTGAATTTTTCTTCTGCTGTTATATAAAACATATTTCAAGTGTAACGGAACCCGAGTTAAGGTACAGACGTATTACTGACAAATTTATGCAGATGCATCCTGAAATATTTCATAACAGTGATAGCGGTTATGGAATGGAAACCGCCGTTTCCATGCCGATGGTGTTGAACTGTTTCACAGTCTCTCCATTTGTTTTCGGTAAAAGGTCGGGATTATTCCACTGCATGAATGATGCAGCGTAAAACACGGCTGACTTTTGGCTGTTATGAATCGTTGTTATTCGCCGCGTGTTGTTAGGAAAAGACCACGTCTGAAAGAGGTGTGATCTCATTGGCTGGCAGAAATTGCTAATTGCCGACATGACCTTCCTTTGTCCCAGTGGCAGCCACGTAATGAAGTTCTGTTGTTCGGGCTGCTTTCGGAAGTACCAGCGTAGAACCCTCAGCTTTATTGTTTGCACACATTCATGAGGAGACCTTTCAGCACCACCTCAGAAAAAGGACAAAGTCCTTCGAAGGACATTTGAAGCGTTTGATTATATAAAGTCGGTGATATTATGGAATTGTCATCGCCGCGTCCGCCGCAGACGTTTGTCTTAACGCAATAACTCAAAAACTCTTTCATGGATCATTTTCAGATTTTATACTCGCATTGACCTTTGAGGGAGGAAGAACTTGATTCACTTTTGGAATGGTTAGTTATATATTTCTGACACTAGGGGGAGATTTATATCCAAAAGGGTTTGGGCCATAATTTCTCATCAGTTGGTCCGATTCAGTCCCAATTCGATGCATCTGAATCGATTTGAGGAAATTTGTCTTGTTTGAATCATGTTTTACTCTAGTAGTTCATATTTTACTCACTAGAGGGAGATTTTTAACATAGAAAATTACTGACTTCCTACCCTTTGGTCAAATTAAGTCCAAATTGGAAGCATGCAACATTTTGGAGGTGATCCTGCGTGTTGCGTAACTCAAAAGCTGATGTAGGGATTATTTTAAAGTTTTACACCAACATAGATGTCTGTGAGGGGAAGAACTGGATTGATTTTGGAAAAAGTCAAATGTATATTCTAGAAATTAGGGGGAGCTTTATCTTCAAAAGTGTCCGGGTCATAATTTCTCCACTATTGGTTCGATTTTCTGGGAATTTTGTGAATGTGAATGTTTCCCTCTTGTATATTATTATTATTATTATTATTATTATTATTATTATTATTATTATTATTATATTTAACTCTAATAGTTCATATTTAACTCACTCTAGAAAGCTTCTTTTTTATTTTCTATGAAAAATAAACACTGTCTTTGGTACATTTATTTAATTTACGGATTTCTATCAGGGGTATTACTAGTTCAACGCAGGAGATTGGGGAATTTCCACGGATTGACCATTTCTATCGGGGACGACAGAAAACTCTTAGTTGGTTCCTACTTTATGAAAAAATACTTTTTGACTCTATTCATGCAAGAGGTTTGAGGGTGGGGAGGTAGAGGATGCGGAGGGTGGGAGGTATCATAAGGTGGAGGAGGAGTCTCCATGGACTGTGATGTTGGTGGAGGACATTGTGATGTATAGTGAGAGCAGGGAGCAGGCGGAGGAGAACCTGGAGAGGTGGAGGTATGTGCTGGAGAGAAGAGGAATGAAGAGATAATACAAGTGTGTGAATGAAAGGGAGGCAGGAGGAACGGTGAGGATGAAGGAGTAGAGGTGGTGAAGGTGGAGGAGTTTAAGGACTTGGGGTCAACTGTTCAGAGGAACTGGGAGTGTGGAAAAGAAGTGAAGGAGCGAATGCAGGCAGGATTACAGGTGGATGAAGAGCGTGAGGAGTTATCTGTGACAGAAGAGCAGCAGCAGGAGTGAAGGGAAAGGTTTCCAAGATGGAGGTGAGAGCAGTTCTGCTGGAAGGTGTGGAGACGGCGGTTCTGACCAGAAGACAGGAGGCAGAGATGAAGATGTTCAGATGTTCTCTGGGAGTGAGGAGGAAGGACAGGATTAGAAAGGAGGACATCAGAGGAACAGTCCAGGTTAGACGTCCTGGAGACAAAGTCAGAGAGGACAGACTGAGATGGTTCTGACCCGTGAAGAAGAGGAGGGATAGTGGATCTGCTGGTAGAAGGATGCTGGAGATGAGGCGGCTGGGGAATCTCAGTTTGTCTGGATGTCTAACCAGGTATTATGAGGACGAGCAATTCAATTAGGACAAATTGTAATTCTTCCACAAATTAGCAGACTGTGTACGATTAGATTGTCAGGACGGATTGCTGCCTCGCTGTTTGTTTTTCTATTTGCGCAAAGAAATGTGTTTCTTTTCTCCCCCGAATCAAAGCTTACGGCGGTCCCACTCGACACGCCGACGCGTATTAACTAATATCTGCGTGTAATGAATGTAATAAAATCCGAGCGATTGTTGTCTTATTGCTCAATTTGTCTGTGTGTCTCCATCTTGGTTTGTTTTCCAATTGCAGGGTATCATTATCTTAATTTGTCTTTTTCAATTTTCTCCCCTTATGAAGTATCTTTCTATTGAGACTGGCGTCCTCTCTGAGGAAAATCTCGCCGCTTTGAGCGGAAAAATGATCGATTTCATCGTGACATCGCACGTGTTTGCGTCCGGAGCCGGTACTGGTGTCACGTTGAAACCGATGCGTCGATCCATCTTCGCCGCGTTTTCACCTCGGCTGGGAACGCTTGTCACTGGCTGAGTGTCGAGTTTCAAGGCCTGAGGACTAATCTGAAAAAAAAATGTGTCTTAACCTCTTTTTATAATACGACACAGTGGCAGCATGTAAATGCTACAGTAAGGGGCCAAAGGTAGAGCCCTGTGGCACACCCCTATGTCAAAGCAGCCACCGGGGGAGGAGGCATTAATCAGGACCATTGGGAAAGTTTCATTCTATGGATCTAATTTTTTTGGGGGGGTCTTTTAAATCATCTGAGGATTTATTAAACGTATTTAAATGTTTTCATTCAACAACAACAAAAAGTCTCATCTGGATAAAATCGTTTTTTTTGAAAAACATGCTTTAAAGTAACGGTGAGCTAATCTGATTAGAATTTTTTTTTTTTTTACTGTTTAAGAACATGCTTGACCAAATGTTTAGAGTAACCAGGATATTAAATCTATAGATAAAATAAAATATACGGAGAAAAACGAAAAAAAAAACGAAAAAAAAAGAAAATGTATGTCTTGTAATGACATTAAATTACTTATAATTATAATTTTTATTTTTTTTGCGTTTTTAAAAATCTTTCTCAATGTTGCGTTTCTAACTGTTTTTCACTTTTTCTTAATGATCGTTTGCACTTCGCCAAGTTGACTCACCTGGGGGTCTACCTCACTTCTGGTCCTAAAATCCAGCTGCTATAGGCTCCAACCCCCACCATGATAAACGTTCCTAGAAAATGAGTGAATAAATGGATGAATGGCCGCCTGAATCTTTTAGCCATATCGCGTGAAGAACAGCAAAAGGAAGGCTGTTGAAGGGAGGAACACTGGGATGTGAAAGCATGCTATGACTCTTCATCACTCTGCCGGTACCTCCAGGCCATCCCGGCTCGTGCTGTAAGCAGAGGAAGAGTAGGCCCGCGAATCAAATCAAATTACCCGTCTAATGGAGAGAGATGGAGGGAGGAGAAAGGAGGAAGACGAGGGGAGGAGAGGGTGCGAGCTGTCGTGAAAGATCTGCAGGATCGCATTATTATCCTTTTTTTGTGAATGAGGAGGAGAGAGAGAGAGAGAGTGAGAGAGTGGTGGAATGAATAATATTTTTTTTTATGATGTATAACCAATTATGGCGGCCCTCCCGCCACAAGCTTCTCCTCAGACTCGAGGAAAAACCTCCATCAGTGCCGCGGTGGAGCGGATTAGATCGCTCAACGGCCAAACGTCTGTAACGGAATCCTTGGCTCGGCCGATCGAGGAATTGCGACGCTGTGACCCATTCATACACGGAGCCGAAACCAATAACGGACTCACTGGACCGGTGGCGATTATTTGGATTCTGATCTGATGTGATGGTTGATGATCAAGCGCTTTAAAAGTTCTGTGTGTAATATTGAAGTGAGCGATTCTGGCTAAAAAAAATTTAAAAAATGAGAATCAGGTTTTTAAATTTTTCCGATTTTCTTGATTTGATGCTTTTCAGCTTTTGTCGCGTTCAAGTTTTTTGCAGAGGTTTGTAGAACGTTTTGTCCTCCGCTGTTACGTCTGTGTTTATTCTATGGTAATAGAGGAATAACATATAAGGTTTAATCTAATAAATTAAAGTTTTTGATTCCAAATTGAAGGTGACCAACAGGTAAAAAATAAAAAAAATGTTAATAGTCTAACAACCAAGTAAATGAATCAGTTTGGAAAAAACGTGCTTCAAAAAGCTACGACACAAGAGAAGTGTTTCCGGAGGACGCATAAAAGTGATGCACCCTCGGTTCTGCTTTTTCTGGATTTCGATTGGTCATGTGACTTAGAATAAACACATTAATCAACATTGTGAAAACATGATGAAGATCTTTTCTTTAATTGTCCTGAGTTTTCTCCATCTTTAGTCATATTTAATATTTTTTCCATGAATTAATGCTACTGGTCAGTTTCTATGTCTGTCTGTATAAATATATATGTATGTGTGTGTGTGTGTGCATATATCTACTTATATATGTATGTTTATATGTGTGTTTATGTATGTATGTATGTTTATGTATGTATATATATGTATGTATATATTTATGTCAGTATGTTTATGTATGTATATTTGTTTTATGTGTATATATATTTATATATATATATATATATATATATATATATATATATATATATATATAGATATATGTGTGTGTATTTATGTATGTATATGTAATATCTATATATATATATGTGTGTGTATTTATGTATATATGTATATATATGTATATATGTATGGATATATATGGATATTTTGTTTTGATCTGCTCTGTGAACTTATCCTTCATTTATCAGCGCCTTCATTAACAATTACATTGAAAAGCAATGAGGAAGACTCACATCTGAAAGTTCTTGGACCAAATGGGACTGGGGGAATTTACGGGCCGTGAATGTTCTCCCCAGCATTCGGGGGCGTGGGGGGGGGGGGGGGACTCGATATCTGCCAACTTGAAAGATAGTCATTTGCAGATTCTCGCCGTCGCGGCTGGTATGTTTGCTCGCTCGCAGCACAGGATGCCCGTGTGTGTGGGCGTCGCCGCCGTCCCCGTACATAACCTGTGGGAGAATAATATCACACCCCCTCGGTAAACATAACATGTGTGTTCTTCCTCCGGGGGGAAGATGGGCTGCAGAATTTCCCAGTAAGCAATTTTCTTGCAGCTCCCCTCCTTTTTTTTTCCGTTTTACAGCCAGGAGGTGAAACATTGTGATGAAGCAGGAACGTAAAGTACGTGATTGAACAAAAATGTATGTGGTTGTGTGTATGTGTGTAGATAAGACATATATATATATATATATATATGTGTGTGTGTTTGTACAAGTATGTATATTTATGTATATAAATATATGTGTATAAGTATTTATATGTATATATGTATATATATTATAAATTAAATGTATTATTATTATTATTATATATGTATCTATGTATATACATATATATGTATATACGACCAACTGAGCATGCTCAGGAATCGACGAGTGGAGCGCCGGATGAAGAGGAAGAGGAAGAGGGAGGGGAGGGAGTGGCGAAAGAACAATAATGGTCTCCACAGTTCAGCATCCTTCCATTAATCATTCAAAGGCAGCCAAGTGGCAGCAGCAGGGAGCGCTCTGAGATTTCAGGTTACAGTATCAAATCTCCGTTTATAAATAGTTAGGGAGGAGGGGGGGGCCGAAAAAAACGCATCGGTCACGGACCCCGCCGAGCATCCGCTGATTTCTCTGCGTACGAGGTTTGGCTGACACGCAGTTTTATCGTGTAACAACATGGACTGTTTTAGTAAAATAGGTCTAACCTGTTCTCCCTGACAGGAAGGGGTAGGTCCCCTAAACAAAAGTCCCCAGTTCCCTGCGTTGTACCAGCCATCCCCCCCTGAGATTCAAATGCACCAAATATGAAGTTATATTTGCAATTTCCCCATTGTGGGACTAATAAAGTCTATCTTTATCTTTTTATATCCACAAAACAGTGTTTTAAAAGTCCTCCCTAGTGGCTATAATGACATTTTGGGGTAATATATCATATATAGAAGATAAATCTCTTTGCTTCCATTCATTTGCACCAAATTCGGACTTAATTTGACCAACGCTTGGAAATTACGGCCTGAAAACTTCGGCGGATAAAGCGCCCTCTAGAGGAGGAAATATGCAACCGACCCTTTCCAAAATCTCTCCGCTTCTTCCTCGCATTAAGATCTATGTGCTTATAAAGTTTGGAAATGATCCATGGAACAGTTTTGGGGTTAACACGAAGGAGGTTGCGGCGGTTGCGGCGGCAGCAATGACACTCCATCATATATATATATAAATATATATCCTTCATATATTATGAGGTATATTGTCTTATTCTTCCCTCGCTGTGCGTTTACAAAAATGATGCATGCCTTTCCCGCATCTTTCTCATAAACAATTCCACTGACCCCTCAAGCTATTGCCGAAGTGAGCTTCACATCCCTCCCATCTCGCTTCAACATCCGTCGATATCTGCTGCTCACTCCACCACATCTGGATCGATAAGAAAATGTCCCCCCCCCCAAAATCGCCTTTTTTTTCTCAGCTCCAGCATTCAAGGGCAGCATGTTGACAGACGGCAGCATGAAGAATGGCCCACGAGATGGAATCATGGAGGGGGTAATGAGTTGGGGTGGGAGACGGGGGGGGGCGGATCCTGATTTTTCCTGATTCTCACTTCCAGAGGCGTTGCCGTTGACTAGTGACAGATTGCATTGATTTATGGACCGTGGATCCGTCAGGTCTAACATTCCGAGCAAATATTCCATATACTATGACAAATGGGTCCGCCGGTATTGGATGGCGGGGGGCGACTACTTCCTGGATACAGCACACGTCCACCTACATATTGAAGGGAGCTTTGCACGATGCAGAGGCGCATTGTTATGACTCTGCCGATGACGCGGCGACGTCAGAGATGATGCTTTAATTGCTCAGCTTGTGTGGGAGCTTATGGGGTTTTCTTTTTTTAATCTGAGCTGGAACTCCTTTGGACGACACTAACGAGTAAGACGAGCCAGCGTTAGGAAGTAACTGGAGCCGTAACCCTTTAGCTTCATCCTTCTAGCTTGGATTTTGTATCGTTGTGAAACTTTGAAAAAAGAAAAGAAAATTTAGAATTCTTGGCATATTTCATTGAATTTATTTATTTAATATCGCAGAGACTCTTTATTTGCCAAGAAATTACCAAATGTTCAAAAAAAAGCTTCTTTTTTTCTAACTCTTAAAAATAAAAATAAAGGGACTTTCATGGAAAAAAGTGAATTATTTGAATTACACCTGGTCACTGTTACTTCATTTCATCACATTTCATTATTATTAGGTGAAATCTCTTGACTGTTTTGGTAAAGCCTGTTTTTAAAACACTTTTTTTATCTCTGATTAGAACTTTTTCTGGCTTCATCAAGTTACAAAATCCTTCTTAAGAAGTCCTCGCAAGCTATAAAATACCAAAGAAGACCTTATCAAATAGGACTTATTACATAATATACACTATTATAACAAGGACAATAGCCTACCTTAGCCTTTTTGAACTGTGGTGTCCCCCTGGGCTCCATCCTCGGTCCCTAAATGTTTAGCACAAATATGCTGCCTGCTGGCCTCAGCTATCGGACGTGACGTACGTGAGTGAGGGTTCTTTATAAGGGCGTCAGAACTTCTTCACGCTGCATAGCTAGTGGGTGAATAATGGCCACACTTAACAATCGGATCCAGATTTGTATCCAAATGTACAAATCTTAATAATAATTCGTGTGAGATGTATTTGTACCTCGTTCTACTTCGATTCATACATTCGCGGTTCTCGATATACATTCTCACAATCTCTTCACCCAGCTGAAAATGATTCTGCTTCAAATAAGACCCCGCACGGAACTCGTGAGCCCTCACGCATGCCTCGTCGGGCCGGTTCTGGAACCTCATGACAAGAACATATGCATCAGTTCTGGATTTGGGTAAGAACTGTTGGCAGTCCAGCAACTTCAATCGCATACCGACAACACTCATCAACGTCTCCCTCCTTGGTTCCGGTGCTAATGAGATGTGGATGTGGTCGGTGTGGGGGTCCAAAGCTTCTCCATCGCTGCTGCCTCTCCAGCTGGGGGGGCTCCCACTGTGCACCAAATGCCTCTCTTGAATAATGAATAAACCCCCGGGACCACCTCCCTACCTCCTGATCAGCAGCAATGACTGTTACCTAGCTTTTGCTCTGCATGGGGCCTGGGGGTTCTGCCGGGCTTTGAATCCCTTGTGTTGTGGGCGAAGATAGAAATAATAGGCCTGGGTTGGTGGTTTTGGCACTATTCCCTTTTGGTACTATTCCCCCCGTCTGTTCTTTCAATGTCGTAACTTGCCGAAGTTGCTTAGAATCACCTTTCCAGCGTCTCGGACTCCGAGGGGTTTCTTTTCCACCGTGGCCTCAGGTAACCCCCGAAAAATAATGAGCATTATAAGAAATTAATGATTTGTTGTTGTTGTTGATGTTTTTGAACATCAGCCTCTCAATAATTAGTTTGAGTATTTGATCTTTTGATGGCGGTTCCTCTCGGCGGTGGCTGAATTTGTCGAGGTTTATAGAGGAGCCGATGTTTGTGTAGGCCATAAAAGTTCTTCCTGTCATTCTGAGAGAAAGTGCTGGACATCAGACAATCTTCTCAAAACTCAATGGCGATAAGTCAGAAATAATCGTCTTTTCATCCCCGGAAGTCCATCTCGGTTTCAAAGAAACGTTTGGACCTCCTCAAATCTCAAACCTGCAGCCAGAAATCCTGGATGTGGTGTTTTAGAGAGACCCTTCGTTTGAAAACCAACTAGCTAACGGTTTTAAATCTTGCTTTTGTCAATTAAAGACCCAGTTCTTCCTCCCTGGTTCTGATCTGGCGAAGTTCCGAAAACTCTTGAAAAAGTCGAGAAAATTATGGAATAGTCCACAGATCCTTTGTGTTTAATGCAATTACTCAAAAACTGTTATATCAAACATTATCAAATTTTATACACACGTAGTCCTCAGTGCGAGGAAGAACTGGCGTGATTTTAAGAAATAACAGTTATATAGTTCCCACACAAAGGGGAGTTTTACATCCAGAAGTTTTACTCTAATAGTTCATATTTTATCCACTAGGGGGATTTTTTTTTAAGATTAAATTTTAATGGTGATTTTTAAAAAGGAGAGAAGCGTCTGATATTCGTCGGGTATTGTGGAAATATAGACTTTTGAAGTTTTGGTGTTGTTCATATTTGGGCTCGGATATTTCATTTTAACTTTATTACTGGCATAAAAAAATCTATCGCAACATTTCTTCTCAGTTTGAGGTATTTACTGTAGAATAAATGATGTTTGATGACGATGTCCGATTACAAATCCATATTCTCCTAACCTTTTGAACGTTTAAGAAGTTTCCGACCCCTTATTACGCGTTTTTTTTTTTTCGAGCTTATCTAACCTTTTGGGACTTCATTATCCCAAAAGGTTAGCCGCACAATTAGCAGCAGCAAATCCTGTTGTGCAGCGATCCCACCAGGTCCAATCGATGCTACTAGATCCATCAATTTGATTGGACATCCTCCCCCACCTTCTCCTTCAAACCGCCTCCACCAGGATAGTTTGCGCGGCTCCTCGTCTTTCATTTACGGACGATTGATTATCGATTCCCATCAAGGTACGTTACACAAGACACCAGAACAAAAAAAAAAGTTGTGGGCTCCCAGAGATATAGGTTGAATAAAAGGTTATTTAAAATCCAAGTCTAGCCTAAAAACACTTTCTTTCTCCTTTTTTTTTTTTTTACAGTGTATTCAGGCTGGCTGTCCTTACTGAAACCCGTTACATAAGCCCCTCCCCTCCCTGTGGTTTCACAGAAGTATTGGTGAGATCACTGACCTACTTTTTGGCGTTTCCTCTGAAAAAGATAAAGACTAGCTTATTCTTATTCTTTTAATAATGCATCGCAGCTTTTTCGTCGTCACAGCTCTCCTCATTTACTTTTTTTTTCTACAGCTTCCTTAAATATTTTTGCTTGGTTTGTTGGAGCAAAATCTTTTTAATTCAAAGTCAACGTTTAATTCAAGTCGATTTTAGCGCCTAACGTCGTCTGACCTGGATTGCAGGTAGATTTTTGCCGCTATCACAGGTTTAGCTATGAGCTATTTTTCGCTTGCCTTGGCGGATTTTCACCCTTTTCATTTCCTCATTAAGAAAAACAATAATGATTGAAAGATACTTCTTTACATATTTTATATCTTCTGGGCGTATAATCATTTATTATATTAAACATTCTAAGTTTTTCAATAAATCACTAATAGTTAAGGTCAAACTTACTCTTTATTTTACCTTTTAAAGAGTAAAAAAAAGAAGAAAATTTTTTTTTTAATATAATTTCATCATGAAATTTTGTATTTCATTGAAAATAGTCTGTTTTAATTTGACCCTTATTAGCCTTTTTTTTGTCTGTATCAAGTTCTCACATGCTTTCATATATATTTATATATATTCATATATTCATATATATTTATTTATTTCTTAATACATTTTCTTAATTGTATTATGTATTTGTTTGTTTTATTTATTTCATTGATTTTTTATTTTATTGACTTGTATTTTTTCTTTTTATTCATTTTTTTATTCGTAGTGTTTTTGAATTTTATTCATAGTAACTATTATATTTGTAAATATTTAATTGACTTTATTACGTTATTTGGATCCTGATTTTATTCTAACTTCTTATTCAGACTTTTTTATTCCATTTCCTCTATTAACATTTTACCTTCAATTTATAACCAATTTATTTGCGTAATTAATCAGTTAAAAATGATTATTTTATTATTATGAGTAGCAGTATTCTTATTATTATCTTCCTTTCACATTTTCCACAAACTCTTCTCTCCGCGTTTGTTTTATTTTGCTTCAAGAACTTCACTTTTTTATTTTCTTTATAATTTAAGTTTGATTGATTGAAAAAACAACAAAATCCCAAAATAAAAACTACTCAAAAATATTTAAAAAAGTTAAAAGGTTGTGGCCACAAAATCGATTTTTGGTGCGATTGTGTCATGAATTTAGTCTGAAAAGGTCATTGCACTTATCAGAGATCCATAAACGTTTCTAGTTTGTGTCGTATTTTACTCTAATTGTTCAGGTGTTTGTCACTAGGAGGAGCTGTTTTAAAAATAAAAACTTTGTTTTTCGGACAAAACTTCCCGACCGTTTTTCTTTTTTTCACGGAAACTGTTTTCTGACATAATTTCACATTTAATTCAATCACTCAATCAGGGGGATTAGTTGTAAAACGCAGGGGATTGAGGGCTTTTGGGGGATCTACCCTTGATGTCGGGATGACAGCGTCGGTCTAGATGGTGTTTGAGGTCTTTCATAGGTTCATTGACGTGTGTGCGTTTGTGTGTATGAGTGTATATGCGTGTCTATGTGTGTGTGTGTAAGTCCATTCATGTGTGTGTGTTTCTGATCCGAGTCAGTGTTTCTGATCCGAGTCAGTGTTCTGACTCGCTGTCGAGGTCCGACTCAAAGTTCACTGTATTTCCGTTCTTCGTGTCGTTCCAGCTGTCCTTCGCAGCGACCACCCCGGTTCTGGCAGACAAGAAGAAGTACCCCAACTTCTTCCGCACCGTCCCGTCGGACAACGCGGTGAACCCGGCCGTCGTGAAGTTCCTCAACTACTACAACTGGAGCCGGGTCGGGACCCTGACCCAGGACGTCCAGAGGTTCTCGGAGGTCAGTGTCAGTCGTACTTGTCTTCCGCTACTTTGGTTTGTGCTTTCGTCTTTATCCGTCTTATCCGTTCAGAACCCTGGTGGACTCGTTGAGGCTGGTTCTGAAGGTTCTGTAGGAATGAAGTCTGGGTTGACTCGAGCGAGAACCACTTTGGATCTTTAACATTCATATTTGATAGATACGTTTATTATTATTATTATTATTATATATGTTTTTGTTTGTGTGGAGGCTTTATATCAGCCTACTGGACTTTTTTTTGCCAGAACCTATACACTAAAAAAAAAAAAAAAATTCCATTTATTTTAATTTGTGAAATTATAAAAAACCTAAACTTTCCCCAAGCAGATATGATGAGATTAGAAATCTGGACTAGAAGAACGCTTGAACCTGACCCGTCATCACATGAAGAAACTAATCCAACGCTGTCTTCCCCGACAGCGAGGGTAGAATCCCCCCAATCCCCTGCGTTGTACGATCAATCCCCCCTGATTGAACTCCTCATATGAAATGTGAAGTCAAAAAACTGTTTTCCATTAAAGACCTTTTCCTCCTGGTGAGTAAAAATATGAAATATAACCACGCAATTTGACATATACCATATAAATCTCCTCGTGTTCATTTATGGAAACCAAAATTGGGCTGAATCGGACCAACGGATGGGAACTTTTGTCCGAAAAAAAAGATTTATCTCAAAAATAAAGCTCCTCCTTGGGAGAAAGAACGATGTAGAAATATGAACGATTAGAGTAAAACATGATATAGATTAGATATATTTTCTTCAGTCGATGCATTCGCAAAAAATTTGGACTAAATCGTGCAAAAAAAATATGTATGAACATATAAATATTTTTGTTTTTGCACAAATAAATGTTTTGATTGATTGAATTAGAAAAACACGAATTATAAGGTCGTGACTCGGGAGATCCGACTTTGACGAGATTTGATAATTCGTTCATTCATTCATTCTCCGTAACGTTTTTCTGGCCTTATGATGAACTCGTCCGGGTTTTACCCCGTGATATTCAGCGATTTTTAAAGAAAGACAGGCGGTTGGTCTTTTTCGGCGTTGGTGAGTCTTATTCATTCTGATGTATCTTAAACAGCTGAGGATTAAACAATCAATCAATCAATCAATCAATCAATCAATCAATCAATCAATCAATCAATCAATCAATCAATCAATCGAGTGATAAAACTGTATTTATGTGGCACTGTTCCAAAACAAATTAAATGTTATTCAACATTCTTACAGGGGATTAATTAATAAAATTTGATTTTAAGGTAATAAAAAAATGTGAATAAAAATAGAAACGCTAAATGGCAAAAAAAACACGAGTTCAAATGTTTATAAATAAATGGTAAAATTTTGATAGAGTAATAAGAAAAAGTAAAATAGATAAAAATGATTAAATAAATAATAATAATCAATAAAAAAAATAATAATAATGAAATCTGGATCAATATAACAATAAAGTTAATTAAAATGTTTTAAATGAACTATATATATAGAATTAGAAAATCTTTAAGACATTAGAACCGAAATAAGTGAATTTTTAGTTTACCTATATTTTCAGTTCCACTGAAAGTTCGTTCCGGCGACTCGGACCGGAGAGGCCGAAAGCGGCGTCACCACAAGCTTTTGGTTCTGGTTGGTGGGTCAAAGGATCTGAGCGATCGAAGCTATTTCGCTGCAAAGCCGTATAGTTCTTTATAAACTATATTCTATTGATTTTAAAATCAATAGAAAATCTAATAGGTAGCCGGTGTAACGACTACAAAGTAGGTTTTTTTACGCCTGCTCTCTTTCTGGTCCTCGTCAACCCTCCAGCTGCAGAACGTTGAATTAACTGCAGCGGTTTTATTATTGTCTGTCTAACCTGCTGGTAATAAAAGCATGCATCAGTTTCTCCGGGTTTGTGTATTGTTATTGTCGCAGTTTCTGTGCTGCCCTGTTGGCCGGGTCACTCTTGGAAAAAGACATTTCTAAATTCCCAATGAGGACTTGGTAACATAAATATATATATATTCCTCAGAGAGAGAAATTGTATGCTTGCCTCAGATTGGTTGCTGTTGTTGTGGTGTGAAAGTTCCCCAAATCAAAGCGTCTTGAGGTGCCAGTGTGCCTTTGGGCTCATAGGTTTATGCCCAGCAGTCTGGCTGGAATCTGGAGGAAACGCTGTTAAATCCTGCTGCTTACACTTTATGCTATTGTTCTGTTCCTCATGACAGTTCTTATAAATATCTCATATTATCATAATGAGATATATGCGATATCTTTATCTGATGTAGCATAATGTGTCATTCTGTGTAACAGTGCTACATATTTGACAGTTCCACTTTGTGTCCTCGAATTAGCATACTTTTTTTTTTTACTTTCTCTTTTTCTGCACACCTCAAGCTTTTGTACAAAATATCAATATGTAATATCTAATCTAATATCTAATCTAATATCTAAGGTATCAGCGATACTAGACTAGTTGCTGTAAACCAGTGGAGTGATAAACATCTACAGGGACATGGCCCCCATTTTTATTTTTTTGCATTTTCCCCCATTAAACGTTTTTAAAGTGTACTACCATGTAGTTTGTAAAGTATGTTGGTTTGCTTATATACGTTAAAAAAAAACGACTGCCCTTGGTGACACGGTGGAGAATCTTGTCTTTCAAACACGACCCAAACTCACGACGCATGCGTTACGTCACATCACAGACGAGGCAGTATTTATTATTGAAGTATATTTTTTAAAAAGAAGGATATGAGGGAGAAATCGTGAGCTCTGGTCTCGGCGCCCCGGTTGAAAACAATCTGCTCAGCACATGGGGGTACGAGGTTGGTGGAGGTGGGGGGGTGGGGGGGGGTGAGAAGTCTCACTGCAAATCGCAGAGAGCCCAAATCCCTTTATCGCTCCCCTCCTGAAAGCAGCGAGGGGATTTAGGACGGAAGGAAAACGAACGGCCCGATTCAATCAACCTGCCACAAGATTGGCCTCTAATCCCGATCTACAAATATGCGAGCATCGCCTCCCTACTTTATGATTTTGCCCAATCCTCACGACGTCTAGTGGATATTATAGATTGCATAATCTATTATATATATATATATATATATAGATAGATATATACATATGTATATGTAAATATATATCTGCTGTTGAGGGTCTACAGCAAATATACAACGGTTGAAATGAATCTTCATCATCCTCGCGGTCAGTGTCTCGTCCAAACTTACCGCTTTTCCACCGAGCTGGTTCCAGGGTCCTTGGAATTATAAGAGTTTTTTGCTCTTATAATTCACGTTATATTTGACTCACTATCGCAACTTTTGAATAAACAGAATTTATTTCCTTATTTGAGTAGTTCAATTAGGGGTATTGCTTGTACAACGCAGGAGGTTGGGTGGCTTTTCAGGGATATAACCTTGCTGTCGGGGGCGACAGTGTAGGCCTAGTTTTTTGGGGGGGGGTTAAACTGTGTTTTAAGTATTTAAATGTGTTTTTAAATGTTCAGCATAAACGTAGAACGACATCAAATGTCAGTTATTTGGATCAAACCATTCTCTCGCGATGTCACGTTTTTTTTCCCGCCTTTTGCCTCCGTCAATTCCGAAGTACAACAATGAACTGAGGTTGTTCAGACGTCACCATCTCTGTTCAATAACAATCTGTCCAAATGGTCACAGCCGACGCCATTCCGTCACAATGTCTGCCGCTTTGGGTTTTAGGAGGAAAAGAGGAAAAGAGAAGAAGTTCTGAGAATCAAAGTGTTTTAAGTGATACTTTAAGATTGAAGGAAAGAAAAAACGACATTTGTGGGATAAATTTGTCTTTTCTGATCAAACATGTTCTTGGTAGTTCTCACTGCCGACACCTTTCACCTGTACTTCACCTGTACTTCACCTGTACTTCACCTGTACTTCACCTGTACTTCACCTGTGCTTCACCTGTACTTCACCTGTACTTCACCTCTACTTCATCTGTACTTCACCTGTACTTCACCTGTACTTCACACACGCACACACACGCACACACACATACACACATACACACATACACACACACACACACACACACATACACACATACACACACACACACACACACACACAGGTTTCCACTGGGACTTTAACCTGTAAACTAAAGCCAGCTTGTCAATTCTATTTTTATGCACCATTGAAACACGCATACACACACTACACACACACAAAAAAAACACACACACATCATTTTATATGTAGGTATAGAATAAAGGCACTAATGCATCATTAATTGGGGTGGAGGGGGTGGAGTCACAGTTTAATTGAAATGAGAGATGAGGGTTGTTGATTAATTTAGGTATGCTCATGTGAAGGACACACACACACACACACACACACACAGACACACACACACTACCATACACATACAAACACTCACACACAGACACTCACACACAGATACTCATTCACACACACACACATACACGTAAAGACACATACAGACACAGACACCCACAGACACACACACACACACTCACAGACATACACACATACACGGACACACAGACACACACTCACACTCATAGACACACCACACACACACTCACAGACACACACACACCCACAGACACACGCACACACACACACACACACAGACACACACACACCCACAGACAAACGGACACATACATACCCACACTCACAAACATACACACATACACGGACACACAGACACACACACACACTCATAGACACACCACACACACACACACTCATAGACACACCACACACACACTCACAGACACACACACACCCACAGACACACGCACACACACACACACACACACACACAGACACACACACACCCACAGACACACACACACACCCACAGACAAACGGACACATACACACACACACTCACAGACATACACACATACACGGACACACAGACACACACACACACTCATAGACACACCACACACACACTCACAGACACACACACACCCACAGACACACGCACACACACACACACATAAACACACACACTCACAGACACACACACATACAGAGCAATCAACATTAGTGAGATTGCCAGACAAACAGGGTTCACCAGGAAGAGGACAAACCCGCCTGAGAGCAGGATTAGAACTCTGTCCTCTGGCTGGAACCCTCAGAGCTGGAGTATTTAATTACACTATGAGTACCGATATATTTAGCCCAAATCTACTCCCTCAGTATCCGTTCTCCACCAGCTCCCCTTTCCTCTTTTCTCTCGTGGCAGAAATCTCCTGGACAACCTAGAAGAACATTGCTCTGCTGTCCCAGAGTTCTTTACAAACAAACATGTAATAATAATAATAATAATAATACATTTAATGTTGATTAACTCCTCTCTGTAATGACTCATTCCTGCCACCGTACACGCCATGAGGATCCGATCGCTGCGTCACATGACTGACTTTATCTGAGATAATGGTTTGATCGTACGGCAGCGAAGGAGTCGTCGTCTGGAACAGATGGGTTTGAAGATCCATCGTATTCCAACGTGTGTTTGTATGAACCCAAACACGTTTTTGTTTCTCTGCTCTAGATCTACCCGTGTGCACACACACACACTAACACACACACACACACACACACACACACACACACACACACACACACACACACACACACACACACTTCCCAACAGAGTGACTCGTTTGCAGAAGAGAGGCCCTCTTTTTGGTTTTTCTGGGGAAAAAAATAACTCATGCAGAAATTAGATCAGTTGAATCACCTGAAGGGCGGAATGTAGAAAACGTTTTATATCCCAGGATGTGCGTGTGTCCTAGAACAGTCCTACGCTGATTTCCCTGAATAAATCACAACCCACTCGCAGTGTCCCGGCGAACGCAGACAGGAAGACGGAAAAACGAAACGTCACGCAAAACGGGGAGTGTGGAAGAAGAGTGTCAGGAGTTATCTGTGACAGAAAAAGAGCAGCAGGAGTGAAGGGAAAGGTTTCCAAGATGGTGGTGAGACCAACATCCTTCTACCAGTATATCCACTATCCCTCCTCTTCACGGGTCAGAACCATCTCAATCTGTCCTCTCTGACTTTGTCTCCAGGACGTCTAACCTGGACTGTCTCTCTGATGTCCTCCTTTCTAATCCTGTCCTTCCTCCTCACTCCCAGAGAACATCTGAACATCTTCAGTCCTGCCTCCTGTCTTCTAAACAGAACCACCGTCTCTAAACCATCCAGCAGAACTGCTCTCACCTCCATCTTGGAAACCTTTCCCTTCACTCCTGCTGCTACTCTTCTGTCACAGATAACTCTCACACTCTTCTCCACCCAATCCACCCTGCCTGCACTCGCTTCTCCACCTCTTTTCCACACTCCCGGTTGCTCTGAACAGTCGACCCCAAGTCCTTAAACTCCTGCACTTCCACCTCTTCAGGTTTTCCTCCACCTTCTCCCTGATCTCTCTACAGATCACAATGTCCTCCACCAACATCAGAGTCCATGGAGACTCCTGTCTGTCCTCATCTGTCAGACTGTCCATCACCATAGCAATCAAAAGGGGCTCAGAGTTAATCCTTGATGCAGTCCCACCTTGAGCTCATCCGTTCCCTCTCACGCCGCTTAAATCCATCTGGCCCCTCCCCTCTGCTTCCCTCTATCCAATAGACGCAGTCCACTAGAGCGCAGACGCCTTCTGTCCTTCTCCTTCTCATTGGTGGAAATTAAAACAAAACAGAAATCTTCTTGTGACAAAGTCTTGTTTTAGGTTGTTATGTCACCCACTTTTCCTGCTCACCCCAAAACGACTCACCCCAGAGATTACCCGCTGCCCTCAAAAGGACAGTAGTTTTTATTTTTTTGTTTGCAGCAGCAGCAGCCTTTCACATCAACGCAACAGGACGTAGCGCCTTGTCGAAAGCTCGGCGCCGGTTGTTCATCAAGAGGAAAACCTGGTTGTATTGATCCACGTCGGCCTCCTGGTTGTTTCCACTCAGCGAGCGTAACATGCAGGGGAATGTTTGTACAAGAGTGAGTGATGTACCGGGTGGTGTAGAGCGGCCCCTCGGAGGGAGGGAGGGGGGGGGGGGGGGGGGGGGGGGGGGGGGGGGGGGGGGGGGTGACAGCAGACGTTTAGAGACCAGAGGGGGGAAATAGGTTTTAGGTAGTTCTGATTCATTTGTGCGACTGTATTCCAGTTCATTACACAAAAGAGAATTTTTGTGTTTTTTTTAATTGGTGAAATATGCGTAAAATATATGACAAAAACAAAAACTGACCCACAAAATACATTATAAACAATTATACACACAATTACATGTACACGGGTAATCGTATATTATAATACAGAATGGATATGATAATATATTTAGATATATATATAAATACATACACACATACACACATATACACATACACGTACATATACACATATACACATGTGATTTTCCTATATATATATATATATATATATATATATATATATATATATATATATATATATATATATATACATACATATTTATACTGTATTAAGCATGAATATCACATATACACATATACATACATATACACATAGATATACACATAAAAATGCATATATACATAGATAAATATATATATACAAACATACATACTTGACCCCGCCGGCGAGAATGAGAATGAAGTTTTCTTTGATTCCAGAAAACGTTTTGTAAAGTATTTTTCTCTTCTCTTCTTAAAGTGTGTTGATGTAGAGGAGGACAGGAGGTAAGACAGTGGGTTAGCGGATCAGAGAAGTTCTGAGAGAGTAAGGACCAGAAAACCTGAATACATGTCTGTATTATATTACATGTGTGTATAAAGCAGTTGTAAAGACTCCAACAATAGTAATAGTATTAATGGTTGTATTTATAATAGTGCTGATATTCATAAAAAACATTTGTGATTCTGAAACACTTGAATGGGAAAAGCTTTCAGTTTCTCCTCTTTGACAGAGAAACAAGGTTCTGGTCGGATAAATCTGCAATAATTAGACTTTTATTTTAAGGCAAGAAAAATAAAATATTTAACAAAATATTTAAAATTAAACGAAAAAAAAAGTCCTTTTTTTCAAACTTAAAGCTTCGAGGAGGGGGGAAACGAAGGATTGTGAACGTTAAACTCGATACTGAACAGAACAGAACGCTGATTGGATCTGAGGGTCCAGTAGTGAATCCGTCATGAAGGTAATGTCAGTTGTTTTTCTGTCGGTTCATGTAAAACGCACAATGTCTAATGTTCTGAACGAACCGGTTCGGATCCATGGTCTGTTTCCTTCTTCACTGCTGGATACATCAGTCAAAGCAGAGGGTTCTGCTCAGGATTTCTGCCTGTTAAAAGGTTGTTTTTTCTCTCTCTCAATTGTCACCTGGTGCTACTTCATTCAGAACCTTTCGGGCCTCTGTAGAATAAAGAATACAGTCCAGACCTGCTCCTTTTGAAATTAAACTGACTTGATTTGGATTGACACAAGGCGAAGGTGGGACTGCATCAAGGATCGGCCCTAAGCCCCTTCTTGTTTGCAATGGTGATGGAGAGGCTGACAGAGTTTGGCTGATAAACCAAACGACTCTTTATAAGTGTAACTGACCACTTATGCTAATTTTCTTTCTCTTTCTGTCTCTTTTCTCCTCCTTCTCAGGTGAGGAATGATTTAACTAGTGAGCTGGAGAAAGCAGATATTCAGATCGCGGATACGGAAAGTTTCTCCAACGACCCCTGTGTCAACGTCAAAAAGCTCAAGGTAAGCGGTCCAGCCCTTATCCAAATAAAGAGTTGGACTGATTTCAAGGTCGGTCTTATCAGGTTAATTCTTAAATATTCAAAATGCCAAAGGTTCGGCTGATTTCACCGCAAACTATATTTTATTTACAAAACCCTCCTCAAGAATTACGAATTACGACCTACAAAAAATAAGATGTGGGATGAGATTAAAAGAAAAGAAGTTTTTACTGTCTATAACTTCTGTCTTTAATTCACATTATTCACCAAAATGTGACTTTTTTATTCAAGTTACAAAATTTAGACAAAAAAATATTCTGAATATAAAATAAATATTTTCTCTAAGACACTATGAACGCAAAAAAAGTCACAATTATTACAACCTCTCGTAAAATCTTTGATTGAAATGTAACAGAATCATATTTCCAGTCCTATTTCATATTTATACATTCCCCTGTTTGAGAAGGAACCCTGAAGTGGTGAACAGTGACTTCCTGTTTGACTGGGGTATAAATATGAGGCGACACGGGCCTGATTCTCTCTGAGGTTCTTCACCACGATGAAGACCAGTGAACACAGCAATGAGGAGCAAAGAAAAGTTGTAGGGCTGCACAAATCTGACAACGGAGACAAGAACATCTCTTTAACGGATCAGATTGACAGTTTCCAGACCTTCCAGCAGAACAATGATCTGAAGATCACCTCAACATCAACCCAAGACTGGTTCAGAGGTCACAGAACAAAGGTTCTGTCATGACCATCCCAGTCACCTGACCTGAACCCCACAGAACATCTGTGGGATGTGCTGCAGAGGAGAGTCCACCAGCGTGGACCTCAGAACCTGAAGGAGGTGGAGAGGTTCTGTGTGGAGGAATGATCTCAGATCTTCTCCATGTGTTCTCAGACCTCCTCACAGAAGGAGACTCAGGGCAGATGTTGAAAAAAAAAAACAATTTTTTTTTTAAGTAAATGAAAGGTTCGATTTTTGTGAATAATTTGAATTAGAGATCAGGTGTATAGACAGTTTAAAAAAAATTCTGCATTTTCTGAAGGACACTGTAATAATATATTATCTGAAATCCGCAGCATGAATAATTTAACCGGGCAGAAGAAACCGGTTCTCCGTTCGACTAGTGGAGCCTTAACGATGACACAGCAACAACCAGGGGGTCTGTATAGCGCCCTCTAATGACCTGCTCTGACTAATGGATGGTTAATGGACCTTCTAACTGTATACAGTATATACACACTTACACACACACATACACAATTTCTTCTTCTCTGGCTTGAAATGAAGTGAGACGGGACGTAACGGCCAGTCGGACCTTAAAGCTTCACGTTTTCACGGCGCTGACTTGATTGCTTTCTCAGAATTCACATGGATAAAGCAACAAAAAATTAAATAAAATGCATAGAATTCCCATCTAAACGCAGTCAATGATGAAGGGAACTTATCCAAAAATGTCTCCAGAGGCAATAAAGGGATAGTTTTGGCCTCATTCAGCAGTTACAGTGTGAGAATCCTGAATCAGTGCCTTGTATAGATTCCGGAAGGATCCTCCTGAATGGCTGTGACTCAAACACCGAACAAAATGGCTTGCGGATTAAAATAGTAACAAACAAGGAGTCGGCATGAGGGGTATAAATATGTATTTTGCGTAGGAAGCAGCATGCGTGGCTCGGAGAAAGAGGATTTGTCGGATTGGAGGGGAAAGAGTTGAAGACATGCAAAGAGGAGTTTTAGGAGACAGATGGATTTATGAGACGTCTTTTCACCAACACCAGCTCTTTGGGTCGGTAGCGAGAGAAAAAAAAGCCTCTGCTGTCATCATCACACAAGCTGATCGCTCCTACAAACACCACTGGGACTTTCGCTTGAATAAGGTCAGAGGTCAGATGAGAGTTTTTTGGTTAGCGAACATCTATGATAAGTGTGGAAGAAAGCCACCGAGAAAAGCCCCTCATACCCACTGTGAAGTCGGGTGGTGGATCTCCAAAGGTTCTGGACATCTTGTTAAAGACATGGTTCCATGGACTCCATCAAACAGCAGCAGATACTGGATGAAGACCTAAAAGTCTGTCAGGAACCTTAAAGTGGGTCGTGGTTGGACCTTCCAGCAGGACAATGTTCTGAAGTCCTCAACATAAACCCAAGAATGGTTCAGAGGTCACAGAATAAAGGCTCTGCCATGACCATCCCAGTCACCTGACCTGAACTCCAACAGGATGTTCTGCAGAGGAGGGTCCACAAGCGATCCGCGCTCTTCTCCCCGCTGTTGCGTCTCGCTTCTCGCTTCTCGCCGACGATCACGTAATACGACGAGGAAGATTGTGACACAGATTTCTTTGTGGAGGCTGGTCTTTTTTTGGAACAGTGATTGTGTACGCGCAACCGCGAGCGCGTGGGGTGGGAGGGGAGTGGGTGGTTTGGCGGATGGAGGGGGGGGAGGGGCGGTTGGGCCCATGGCGTCACCGGGTGATCCACAAATAGAGCGCCAACATCTGTGATCCAGCCTGAATATTATTCACAGACAGGTACCTCTGCTTCTTCATCTTAATCTTCATCTTCATCTCATCTCACAAACAACTTCTATAAACACACATTCATAACTTCTAATTTTAGGAACCATGAAGGTAATTGTTTTTATTGAATATTAAACAATAATAGAAGCAGAGATTTTATCTCGGCTTTTGACGGATTTGCGTTCGGCGGGAAGGTCGCGTCAGAATAAATGTCCAAAACACTTCATGTTGATTTTATTTTAATTATTCCTCACGCTTTTCAGGACTTTATGATGTGACGTAAAGACAGACGTGGCTCTTTTCTGTTTCAGCATATTTTTTGCATTGCTTTCAATTCCGTTCCCCAAAAATTGCTGTTAATAACCCCGGAAAAAGTCGGCGCCAGCAGATCCTTGGAGTTAAACGCATAACTCAAAAACCATTTCATGGATACTTTTTATATTTTACTACCACATAGACCTTAGGGTGAGGAAGGACTGGATGGATTTTTGGGAAAGGTGGCTTGTATATTCCAGACACTAGGGGGAGCTTTATCTCAAAAAGTTTTCGAGCCGTGATTTACTAGCCGTTGGTATTTATCATATTATACTCTAGTAGTTCATGTTTTAATCACCAGGGGGCGCTTTCCCCCCTCATTTCTTTCACATCAGGTGGATTGCTTGTACAACACAGGGGATTGAGTATTTTTAGGAGACTCTAAAGTCTGGAACTGAAGAATAATCTTCAGTCCCCCCCCCCCCCCCCCGGGAGCCCGGTGCATGTATGTATCTATACTGTCATTTATGTTTTTTTAAAACTTACGGACAGAAGGAAGCTGCGGCGGTACGACCCCGAAAGTCTTCGGCACAACAAACTTTATCACGTACTTCAAATGCAATCACCAAGAAAAAAATCGGATAGTTTACGAGAAAAGAAAATCCTTTATTTGGGCCAACTTATAAAATATAACATATAACATATAACATATAACTGAACGAGGTTTAAAAAGTTTTAATTCACTCCCAAATGTCATGCAGAGGGTTAAAGGACGGAGGGAACATTCACTTCAACTGGTAAGAATGAACGCAAATTAAACCCCTTGTCACTTCCACGGTAATCCTTCAAAATAAGAGCACTTAAAAAACATTACCCATAAGGTTTTTTAAACTTTAAAGGAAAATCAAATCGGCATCAGCCGTTCACAGGTTATAAAAATCGGCCAAGGAAATTGCAATCGAAGCATTTCTAGTCATATATAACATTTAATGCTCCCCGAGGATCATAGAAATCAAACCCACACCTACACACACACACACACACACACACACGCGCGTCTATCCTGTCTGTCCGCAGTAATCATCAGGGATAGATGTGAGGTGGTTAGAGGGGGATCGAAGCGACACATTAGCCAGTCCACAAATCAAATCTCCTTCAACCTATAACGTGTGTGTGTGTGTGGGTGTGTGTGTGTGTGTGTGTGTGTGTGTGTACACGAGTGTGTCTAATCAGCATTATCAGAGCCTGATTGGACTGACGAGGGGCAATATTTCTCCAACCATTATCACAACCCTGTCACAGATGGAAGAGTCAAGGCTTCTCTTCACACCCCCCCTCTAAGAACAGTCAAGTAAAAAAAAAGCTCAAGCAATGGGGGGTCAATAACCCCCCCACCTGTATTTTAAGCAGAAGTTCACACTCGCTCATGGCCTTCGCCACAATAAAAAGTCTTTTAATGTTGTTGCCAAGCAGACTTCATTCGGAGGATGTTGTTTTAAAGGTATTTGGGGTTAAGAGCTCTTCCTCCAAGGTAGCCCATGTGATTGAGATAATGTCCCAGCATGCTCTCTGGTTTTGAAGAGAACCTCTGAAGTGATTTAGCGTGCATGTGTGTGCATTCCACTCGTGTAGCTGATTTAGTGATTCTCTCTACCTACCTACTTAAACATGTCTGGTCTATCCAATCTCTTCAGAGGGATAACTATGTTTTTTCTTAGCCGCTTAGTAGCTTCATGGCTAATTAGAGCCCCGAAAAAAGCCACAAACTCGTCTTGCGTGCGCCACTTATGTTGCACAGGATCCTTTGCGTTAACGTAATATCTCCAAAAGTATTTGATGGATCATTCTCAAATTTAGTATCCTTCTAGACCTTAGTGCGAGGAAGAACTGGAGTAATTTTTGGGAAAGGTTGGTTATATTTTACTCCAGAAGTTCATGTTTTAGTCTCTAGGAAAACTTTACCAAAACCACTGTTTTCCAGACATAACGGAAAAACTATCACCCTCAATCTTGGGAAAGGCTGGTTGTATATTTCTGAGCCTTATCTTCTTATCTTGTCTTTATCTTTAAGGTTTTTGGAAAAAAAAATTTCAACCAGTTTACAAATCTATTCCAACTTTAGTGCAGGTGAATCAAAAAGGTTTTTACAGACGTAACTTCCTCATATTTGTTCCGATTTAGTCTAAAATTGGTGCAAATGAATCAAGGAGATCTTTCTTGTAAACACTTTACTCTAATAGTTTGTATTTTACACACACTATTTTTTTTAAATACAAAATACTTTTTCCCGGACAGAAATCATTTTCAACTTTTATACCCGCATAGAACTTAGTGCGGAAAAATACTGGATCTCCAATTTAGTCCAAATTTAGTGCATATGTATAACCTTGAGGACAACAATATTTGTTTTTTTACTCTAGTACTTCATATTTTACTCACTAGAGGGCGATTTTTGACAAAAACAAAGACGGCTAAAGTTGGTGCACATAAACCGACTCGAAGAAATTTCCCTAGAGCTTTTTTTTTCGCAACGGGAAAAAAAGATGGTAGATCTCAATTACTCCAATGTTAAAGTTCTTTATTTCAACCTGTGCCGACTTTTCGGAGGATATGATTTGCGATCCAGCAATTTATATTAGGCGTTTTAGCAGCTGGTTCATGATGTCATAAGGTGATGATAAGATGGTCAAAGATTAAGTACGATAAGAGTAAGTACGATAAGAGTAAGTACGCTAAGAGTAAGTACGATAAGAGTAAGTACGATAAGAGTAAGTACGATAGGATGAAAGTAATAGAGAAACAGGAAGTGCTGTGCGATTTGTTCCAGTAGGTGTGTCCCGAGTTCACCTGGTGTGTAGGTACGCTCACAATTCAGAATGTGTGTTTTTATGATCGGAGAAATCCAGAGCCACTTCCCAGTATTTGCATCGGGCTAAAAATAAAACCGCCTTCATGTGAATTTTTTCCGCCAGAGTTCAACTCAGCTCAACCGCCGAATACATTTATTTTTCCCAGCGCTTTCCTTTTCACAATTGGACCTGAAGTCAGCGACGGCGCTAAAAGGTTTTTCACGTCGTGGGGTGTAATGTATGGCATTTTCCCTCGAAGGAAACCGGAGGAGATTGAACACTTAAGATCTGAACGGAGTTCTTAAAAGAAAATGGGCATTACCACAGAATAACCATCCACTGTTGAGTGTGCGGAGAGAGGGAATCAAATTACGAGGTTACTGTGGGTGAAAAATACCCAAACTGTCAAAAAATGTCCGTCTTAAGAATTCCCTTAGATTGCTCAGAGAAAACTAAAGCGTCTGTTTTGCGACGTCGGGGCTGGGCGGGTTTTATTCCCTGGATCACACGACACCTCCATCCTTCATAACCCGGTTTTTATTTTATTGGATTCCGTTCAATCGAGCAACTTCTAACATAGTTCAAACTCCTTTAATAAGACGAATTGTGCTGGGGAGCTATCCTGGAGGAAGGGTATCTTCATCAGAGTTCCGTGGTGATTAGAGACTCACCCCAAAAACATCAAACGTATAATTATAACGTGAAAATGAAAAAAAAAAAGACAGATAAGCGTTTCTTACGGCGGGTTATGGGTTACACCATGTGTTTGTGTGGATTCCCTCTGAGAGTTCCTCCCACAGCCCATAATAGCTGAGTTAGTGACTCGCCTGTAGGTGTGAATATTCCTGCTGCCCTTAAAGGACCTCCACCTTGGGCCCGATGTCAGTTGGGATCAGCTCCAGCCCCCCGACAGACGACAGGCGGTCACAGAATCTGGAAGAAGGATATTTTCTTCACCTTCTCCATAGTATATAATCCAAATAATATACGCCAAAGAAGGAAGGATATGCCTGTCCTCATAGAGACCCGCTGTGACGCGTCTTCAGACGCGCGCATGTTGATTCTTCTTTAAATGACAGAATCAATCACCAGGCTGAGGTTCTGAATCCCCGTCTAAATTTGTGTCTCGCTTGGCAAAGAAGGCAATTCTGCCGAGTGACACTAATGAATCTCTTCTCAAGGATCCCGACAAAATAAGATTTCCCATATTTCCCTTGCCACTCAGACTTAGAGGCGGAATATGGGAAATATAGAACGGTGCCCTTTAAGAAATCAGATGCAAAAAAAAAAATTTTAGATCGCAAAAATATAATAAACTTTTATTCAAGTTACAAATTTTAAATAAAACACAAAATCTTACATTCTTAACAAAACAAATCCATTAAAAGTTAACTGAGGCATGTTTCTATTCCTATTTCTCTTTAGGTTTTAGTTCCACCTGTTTGAGCAGGAACTCTGAAGTGTTGAACAGGTACTTCCTGTTTGACTGGGGTATAAATATGAGGTGACACAGGCCTGATTCTCTCTGAGGTTCTTCACCATGATGAAGACCAGAGAACACAGCAATGAGGAGCAAAGAAAAGTTGTAGAGCTGCACAAATCTGACAATGGAGACAAGAACATCTCTCAGCAGTTCAAAATGTCAGTTTGAACAGTTAGATCAATAATGAAGAAGTTTAAAGCGACTGGAGATGTTAGACATCAGACTGGAAGAGGACATGTCTGTAA
Organism: Lophius americanus; assembly: GCA_037951165.1. Classification (NCBI taxonomy): domain Eukaryota; kingdom Metazoa; phylum Chordata; class Actinopteri; order Lophiiformes; family Lophiidae; genus Lophius; species Lophius americanus. The sequence goes on from JBBDHG010000416.1 coordinate 79,453, forward strand.
ACTGGCCCCACACACTGTGAGGAGGATGGTTCAACTGGTAAAGACTCTCCAAAGATTACAGCTAGAGAGGTCAGAGGTCAGTTGAATCTTGGGGTCAGAAAATCTCCCTAACCAACATCAGATGGCGCCGACACCAACACCAGCTGTTTGGGAGGGTAGCAAGAAAAAAAACCTCTGCCTTCATAAACACAAAAGATAAAACTCCTGAAGTTTGATAAAACACCACTGGTACCTTCACTGGAACAAGGTCAGAGGTCAGAAGAGACCAAAGTAGAGCTTTTTGGCAACAAACATTTAAGTTGGGTGTTTTGTATCAAGAAAGAAAGCCTTAGAGAAAAGCACCTCACACCCACAAAGAAATCTGGTAGTGGATCTCTGATGCTGTGGGGCTTCTTTTCATCCAAAGGTCCTGGAAATCTTGTTGTCATGAAATCACAGATGCCAAACAATTGTGTCACACGTTTTAGATATTTTCTGTTTTTGTGCCGTGAATGTAATCGTTCTTTTTTCAGTTTGTTACTTGAATGAAAAGGTCAGAGTTTTGGTGAATAATTTTGGATTTAAAGATCATGGGTGTAGACAAAAAAGAGATTCTTTGCATCTCATTTTACTTTTAATTAATTCATTTTAAAAAGACCGATGTTGCGTATTGATGACAAGAAACTAACAAAATTCATCCGACTGCACTTTTGTTCTTAAGGGTGTGAAATGAAGAATGTGCCGTTTGATGACAGCAACGCAATATAATCTTGGCCAGGAAATATTTCCCATCATCTTGTATCTCCAGATAATTCATGACATTGTTTTTCTTTCTTTTTCAGGATAATGATGTGAGGATCATCATCGGCCAGTTTGATGAGAACCTGGCCTCCAAGGTCTTCTGCTGTGTAAGTTCTTCCCCAGTATCGTCCATGCCTAGTTGGACAACAAAGATCTTCTGTGTTGGTGTTGATCCAGATAGCGAATACCCGGTAGAACTTAGTAGTAACCTTTCAGACTGAAAACCTAGAATTATAGATATTTTCTATTAAAGGTGTGCCTACGGATCGGCACCCAAAGGCCTGGTTTGATGTAATAACCGAGGCGCAGCAAGTTCAGGAGCTAACGTTAGCAGAGGGGCTAAAGCTAGCGGAAGCTCGGAGCCAGCCACGAGCCCTGAAATCCTTTAACAAAGCCAACACAGAACATATAACCGACTGAACGAGGCGTACAAAGTTCTATTTTCACTTTGAAATGTCATGCAGTTGGTTTAAGGATGGAGGGTACATTAATGTCAACGGGTCAGAATACATACACAAGGCCCACCAGCCTTTTAACTTCCACTGTAATCCTTTAAAAAACATCAGCCAAAATCAGTATCGGCTGGTACTGTTGGCCCATCCGGCCAAGAAAATTGCAATCAGTGCACCTTTATTTGCTGCCCAACCTCTCAGGACAGGAAGTAGCCTCGATTCATTCAGTAAACAATGACCTTCTTCTCTTCTGCCCCCCGCCAGGCGTACAACCTGAACATGTTCGGCAGCAAGTACCAGTGGATTATCCCTGGCTGGTACCAGGGCAACTGGTGGGAACAGGCTAACAGCACCAACTGCACCACCAGGAAGCTGCTCACAGCCATGGAGGGCTATATTAGCGTGGACTTTGAGCCACTCAGCGCTCGGCAAATTAAAGGAATCTCTGGCAGGGTGAGTGACCCCCACTGTCGTCCCTCGGAATGTTCTAGCAAGTTTGTGAGATTCTCGTTAGAAGTGATCACACGTTTGGGAAACGATGATGATGATGAACACCCCGGTAGAGATTTACTCGAATGAATCCTTTTTTTTGTCAGAAAGACTTCGCCATCGACAAATGTCTGAGCCGAATAAAGTAAAACGTTTTTTACTTGGTTTACACCAGAATAAACGGACTCTTCTTACGTCAGACGTTTCTAATCTGAGCCAGAATTCCCTTCGCTCATACTGTACGACTTTATTTATATGCAACATTTTCAAGCTCACGTTGCTGAATGTTCAATTCAAAGAACTACAGAAGTGAAGGCCAGACGCTAGAGATGCATTGATCTCCCTCTCTTAGACTTTGAACTAGATACAAACCTCTAGCTAAGCTATTAGTCTTAGCTGGAGAAAAAAAAGCTGGACTTCACGACCGAAGAAATCTGAAGAAGAGTGGATGTGGGGGGTGAGGGGGTCGAGAGTGCCCACACCCAACGGTCCAGGGTGTCCAAGCACTATGACCTCACTCTTTGTTTTTCATTTAGGTTAAGGAGGTTTCAGCTCATCCACGTTCAACCAAGGGCTGCAGGGAACCTTCACTTTGCAGCTTCAGTGGCAAATAGATTCAAACGTCATCTGCAAACAGTGAAACGAGAAATTATGGGTTTTCTTCTAAAAATCAACCGAGGGGCAGCATATTTAGAGAATATGATGATGATGATAAGAAGGCTCTGTTTTGGATGGGGTCCAAAACAGAGCCTTGAGGGACACCAAAAGTAAGTGGGGCCAGCTCAGCGGAGTAATCAACCACGAGAGCGGAGAAAGTCCTGTTTGTCAGGCAGGACTGAACCCGTCCGAGGGCAGAACCTTTCATTTCTACGCAATTTTCCAAACGGGGTCAGAGGAAGGCAGCTGTTGGGTCTTTAGTTTAAAAGCAGACGGAAACATTTCATACACGTCATGGTTAGCTAAAATCATTTTCAGCCGAGTGAGACCAAGCTCTTGTGGACTGCGGGGGATCTAGACCCTGACTGTCGGTAAGTGGGGGGCCGCTCTTCCTCCTGAGCTGCAGCTGCCCTAAAGTATTCCCAGGCAGTCTTCCATCTGGTACCAACATGGACCTACCCAGCATGGATTCCAGAATCAGACATGATTGGGCTAATTCAGGCTGGTATGGCTGTAAGCCAAGTTTCCAGCACCTGCTATTCCCAAACGGGTTCGTCATCCCCATGACAACCGGGCCTTATCCCGCCCGGCACATTTATAAAACACTCTTTAACGCCAATGATGCTTTCTTTTAGACGCCTAAGGAGTACGAGAGGGAGTACAGCCGGGAGCTCCAGCAGAAAGGTGTGGAGGCCAGCAAGTTCCACGGCTTTGCCTACGACGGGATCTGGGTCATCGCTAAAACCTTGACCCGGGTGATGGAACTGCTCCGCGTGAAACAACGGCAGAACACCTACCATAACTTCACGGTGGACGACCGGGAAGTGGGGAAAATGGTGCTGGATGTCATGAACGAGACCAACTTCTTCGGTGTGACTGTAAGTTCTGGAGCGGATTGCGTTTTGTTTTTTGTTCAAATGGACCCATTTGTTTGTCGTATGTACCAAAGATGATTAGGGCCAGATGTGGTCATGAGAATTCTGACAGATTCCTTTGGAATTCTCACTCCATTCTCAGGATTCCCCAAAAATAATCACGAAGTCCTATTCCCTACAATAAAGTTAGAATTCTGAGCTAAAAGTCAATATTCTGAGTTTAAAGTCGGTATCTTGACAATAAAGTCAGAATTATTACTTTATTCGAAGAGTTCTGACTCAGGATTCCCAAAAATTATCATGTGGTCCTTTTCTTCAGATAAATTTAGAATTCTGAGTTTAAAGTCGGTATCTGGACAATAAACTCAGAATTCTGAGATTAAAGTCGGAATCTTGACAATAAAGTCAGAATTATTACTTTTTTCACAGAATTCTGAATCAGGATTCCCAAAAAAATAATCATGTGGCCCTTTTCTTGGAATAAAGTTACAATTCTGAGTTTAAAATCGAAATTCTAAGATTAAAGTCAGAATTCTGAAAAATAATAATTCAATTTCCCAAAATTAAATTAGAACCCTGACGTTGCAATATTCCCAAAAAATACAGTCATGCAGCCCTATTCTTAACAAAAAGGTAGAATGCTGAGAATAAAGTCAGAATTCTGAGAATAAAGTCAGAATTCTGAGAATTAAGTCAGAATTTGGTGGCCAAAAAGTGACCCAAATCTTCTTCTGCAAGTATGTAGGAAATATATTAATTTCATGTAATAATCATCCCCTGCGTCAGGACATCCACTGTCTACTTTTAATGGACGTATGAGAACTCACACACAAACTGTAGGTTTACGTCTTACATGCAGAAGAAGAGCTTCGTTTATATCGACAGGCGTCAAACAGTGATAGAAGAAGAACTTACTACTATTATTATTACAATCTGTATTATGTCAACATATAAATAAAAACAATCGAAGAGAGGGAGATGTCTTAACGCTGAAGGTTGAGATACGAGAAAAAACACCCGTCTATAAGTGTCTACGTCTACATAAAAGAGAAACCATGTGATCAGAACGGTGTGTGTAAGTGTGCGTTACATATCTGTGACGCTGGACGCTGGTTTGCAGAGAAGGTCACTTAGCCTTCCTTGTCTCCATGAAGCCTAAAGTGTCTCTCTCCGATGCATTCAAGATTTTAACTGATGGCTACGCTAATGTGTGTGTGTGTGTGTGTGTGTGTGTGTGTGTGTGAGTGCTTTCTCACTTCCTGTTGAGCAAATAGAGTATACCTCCTATTCCTCCGTAAAGGCCACTCCATTATTAGAGAATGCCAGGCTACTCCCGGCCCAGACAGCCATCAGGCACGTCGAGCCTGAGCGTCTCGTAGAACGTCCCTTCCATCGTATCCAAATAAATAAACAGTCAAAAGATGGAAGAGAGGAGAGAAAAGAGAGAGGAAGATTACAAGAAACGATAATTGGGAATGTTTGCAGCAAAAATACTAATTGCGGAATAGTGGGAGACGAGAGAAAAGAGGTGGATTCACACAATTAAATGGAGATATTGATTCTCATGAGAAAATATATATAGAGAGGGAGAAGAAAATGGGCTTTGGCGAGAATCAGTAGGGTTCTGCTGACTCGCGTTATTACCAGGTCATACGAGTCCGACGTCCCCGGGGCGCATGTGTGTTGCAGCACCGTATCAAATCATCCGGATCGGCCAGCTTACTCCCCCCCCACTCTCTCGACTCAGACCCAGAACCCCCCGATGCCGAGCCTCTCCCCAGAGACACTGAAGCCAAACGGTGAAGTTGAAAAAACGTTTGATTCACTTTTTACTCCAGGCTCAGACACAAACATAAAGTCCTGCTGATTGGAATCAACTGGCAATCCTTTGCTCTGCTTTCATATATATATATATATATATATATATATATATATATATATATATATATATATGAATACTATAGTTTATAATAGATTCATTCTTGTCCCCTTCATTACCCTTAAATGTGAAGTTTGTTCACAATATTCTTTGTAAAAAAAACAAATAATAATAATAATAATAATAATAAATAATTTTTTTTAAAAGTGAGTAAAATATTAGAAATATTGGAATTTTTTTCAAATTTTTTTATTTTTAGAAAATATAAAAATATTAACTATTACAATAAAATATATTGTATTTATTGAATTTTTTTTTTTTTTAAATGTATTTTACCAGATCTGGACTGAATGGAATCAACATTTTAGGAGTTATCTTTGAGAACCATTGATTTTTGCAAAACAAACAAAACTAAAAAAAAGCTCCACATAGTGAGTAAAAAATGAACTATAAAAATAAAATATGATTCATATGAGATAGTAGATGGAGCAAATTATTTTTACCGAATCAGAACAGGAATTTATTTCCGAAAAACTGTATTTTTCATGGAAAGGCTCCGCCCACTGAGTAAAATGTGACTTTTTGGAGTAAAACACGACACATTCAAGATAGACTTGAATTCTAGCCACCAAATCCGGAGTAAATCGGATAAACCATGAAGAGGTATGTCCCAAATTAAAACAAAATCAGCTTTAACCAAACAAAACTGTGGGCTAAAGCTCCCCCTAGTGTCATAAATATAGAACTAACCTTTCTCAAAATCAATCCTAATATTCCTTGCATTGAGGTCTATGTGGGAATAAACTCTGAGATTGATCCTAAAAGTGTTTTTTGAGTCATCCAGAAATGAGGAAGGATCCGCGGCGACGATGACGATTGTGTAGTTTTTGGGGACAAAACTCTGGCCCCGCCTCCTGATCCGCCCATGACTGGTGGCCCGAATCTGGGGTGGTTACGTGTTGATTTGACAAATTTACGGTTTGTGAGCCGGGAGGTTGAGAAGTGTGTAGGAAGGTTTGTGTGTTTTTGTTGGTGGTCAGAGATGGTCGTAGGGGTATCGGTGTCTTTCTGGTGATGACGGGTTCTGCGGTCCGAGGCTTGACAGTCACATCAAACACAGACGCTGAGATGAGTGAAAAGAGGAAGGTGGGAAGCTGTGTGCCTCTGTGGTTCTCTGTGTGAGAGTGTGTGTAACAGTTTCATTCATCAGCTGTCTTCTCACCTCAAACCCTTGGAAACCTGGAAGATGTCACATCTGCAGCCCACAGAGTGACAGCTCATTTGACCCGCCCACAGCTGTGACTGACAGGTCTCTCTCCTCCCTACTACGATAATACCTGAACACCTCCGTCAGTCTCACCTCAGAGAGAGAGAGAGTAACTCACACACACGCGTATACACACACACACACACACACACACACAACACACACACACACACACACACACACGCACACACATGCACACACAAATATACAAACTCACACATACACACATACACACACACAAAAACAAACACACACATACACATACACACAAATATAAAAACTCACACATACACACACACACACACACACACACGCACACACATGCACACACAAATATACAAACTCACACATACACACATACACACACACAAAAACACACACACACATACACATACACACAAATATAAAAACTCACACATACACACACACACACACACACACACGCACACACATGCACACACAAATATACAAACTCATACATACACACATACACACACAAAAACACACACACACATACACGTACACACAAATATAAAAACTCACACATACACACATACACACGTACACACATATACACACACACACACACACACCCACATACACTTACACACAAATATACAAACTCACACATACACACGTAAACACACACACACACACACACACACACACATACATACATACACTTACACACAAATATACAAACTCACACATACACACATACACACACACACACATACACTTACACACAAATATACTAAACTCACACATACACACATACACACGTACACACACACACGCACACACACACCCGAATACACTTACACACAAATATACAAACTCACACATACACACATACACACACACACACCCACATACACTTACACACAAATATACAAACTCACACATACACACATAAACACACACACACACACACACACACACACAACCACATACACTTACACACAAATATACAAACTCACACTTACACACATATACACACACACACACACACACCCACCCACATACACTTACACACAAATATAGAAACTCACACATACACACGTATACACACACGTACACACACACACCCACACCCACCCACATACACTTACACACAAATATACAAACTCACACAAACACACATACATACACACACACACACATAAACGTACACACAAAATATACAAACTCACACATACACACGTATACACACACACAGACACACACATATACACACACACACACACACATATATACACACACACACACACATACACACATATATACAAACTCACACATACACACGTATACACACACACACACACACGCACACACACACACACAGACAAAGTGATTGCTCAATTAACATGTGCCTCAGGTCTGAACGTCCTCTGGATGCGAGAACCTGTCGAGGTCGATACTCTCAGAGCGGTCGCCTCGGCTGCAGAGCATCACGTCTCGTAGAAATAGGTTTTTAGAATCGCTTCCCAATAAAAATGTGTAAATATTAATGTTTTTAGCACAGACATTTATTCCCAGTTAGGAAAATCCGGGGTCAGTACTTCTGGGTGTGTTTGAAGTACTTTGCATTTCCTGCAAATCAAATTCAGGGGCTTTTTGGAAAATAACCACGCGACATGGCAGGGAGGTTTTGTTATAGCTCCACTTCTGTGGGGCAATTAAATTAGCAATGCTAATGCACGGCGAGCGCGTGAAGGCGTAGCTACCCAAGAGATCTGGATGCACGCTCTCACACTCGGGTTCAAGTCAAGTTTCCCCGTCTGTGTTTTTTTTCTTTTAAGCCCACTTTGTCTGACCCTGGTCGCCCACTACAGTTGGCTGAGTGAAACACCTAATGAGCTAAACGGAGGTGCGCCGCGCCGTCCTACTTACCCTCCGGGCGCAATGGCGTCGCAGGGTTGACAAGTCAAAGTGACAATGTGATAGGAAATGGCGGGCAGAGTATCTGTGGCGTACATCAACAGGGGAGGGGCCACGTTGATGCCTCCATGTATGGAGGATAGCTGGTTCTGGTTCTGCCTGCACACGGCGACCCACCAGGGACTCGTGTACGGACGTAATCGTACCGTGACACGCAGACAAGGCCCTGGTGCACGTATGCAAACATCAAAGGTGTCAATCAAAGACCGGGGACTCAAGCAGAAGGGGCGGGATCCTACTCTGCTACTTCAAAGCTCGCCATCTTTTTGAGGCAAAATTGTCTCTCTGCATCCATAACCTCCCCCCCCCCCCCTCCGTCCCCCCGCTGCGTTTTAATCAGCCAATGCAAATGCTCTCTCTCTGTTTATCCATCTCTCCACCCATCCGTCTCTCACACCCTCGCTCTCACCTTTGTTAGCCGGCCGCTAATATGTAAAACCAGTTAAATGTTTAATTAAGGAGTTCTGCGAGCAGATGGCGGGCTCGACAGAAGGGTCTCAGACAGATGAAGAAGGAGAGAGAGAGAGAGAGAGAGAGAGAGAGAGAGAGAGAGAGAGAGACCTAAGGAAGGAAGGAAAAAATAGAACGAGACGAAGAATGGGATGCGATGGAACAAATACCAAAATGATTCTGTTTACCTTGACTTTCCTTGCCGAACACGCCTCTGCTTGAAATCGCTCTTGTTTAAATAAAACACTTCCCTCTGTTGTTTTTACATTGTTTTTAGGTTGTTGATGAATTGACTGATAAAAAAAATGAAAAACTTTTCTTTTTTTTCGTGAAAGTAATATCGAAAATAGAAAAATATAGAACACTATGTTCACTGAGCTTTACACAATTTCCTGTTGGATTATCCCACCTGTGGAATCTGGATACTGGTGGCGGTGGCCGATGACTCTGCTGAGGCCGATGAACGATGGGGCTGGTAATTTCTGAGGACTAGGTGGAGATGGGGAAGTGGAGGGAGCGCTAACCATTAGTGAACGAGAACTAGATGAACGGAGAGAGAGTCAGATGATGTGATTGGGACAGAATTGTAATTTTTTTTTTTTTTATCTTAATCCCCTGCGTTGTACCAGAAAATCCCTCCGATTGAACTCCTCAAATTTAATGTGAAGTTATGTCCGAAAAAACTTTTTTTTTGTAGAAAAACTCCTCCTAGCCACTAAAATATGAACGTTTAGAGTAAAATAGGAAACATGCAAGATAGATATTCTTGATTCGATTCATATATTCATAGAATTTGGATTAAATTGCATCGGCAACGGTTAGGAGGTTACGTTTGAAAAAAAAAGTGTTTTTTTCGTAAAAACAGGAAAAAAGCTCCCCCTAGTAAAGACATTAAAAACTATCATAGTAAAACAAGATTCAAAATCATGGCATAAAACTTTTAGAGATAAAGCTCCTCTATATGTCTAGAATATACAATCGACCTCACCAAAAATGAATCCAGTCTTTCCTTGCACTAAGGTCTAAGGGGATGTAAAATTTGAAAATGATCCATGAAAGACTTTTTGAGTTACATCTGGAAAACTTGTGTTTTCTAACTTTTTTTGTGTGTGTGGAAGTTTTGTTCAAGAACTTCAGGAATTGTGGTCGGCTCTGAGCTCCCGCTAGCTTTAGCCGCTCTGCTAACATTAGCTTCTTAAATCTGCTATAATCCTCGGGGCGATTAAATTTGGTGGGCCTTTAGTATTTTGCATTTTCAGCAGAATAGTACAATTAAAGATTCACATCTGCTTGTTTTTACTTCTTTTCAGGGTCAAGTTATGTTCCGGAATGGAGAGAGAATGGGAACGATAAAATTCAACCAGTTTCAAGGTATGTATGACACCTAATACGACGCCCTTCCTCAGATTGATCCGGTTTAGTTTTTCTCCAGGGTTACCTTCAGTCATTTGACACATTTTTTTTTTCATGTATTTCCAATTATAAAACATTATTGCAGTGGATTAAAAAACAGTTTTTTTTTTTGTTTTTATAATGAAGACAATGTGAACTCCAGGACAAATTCCCCCACTGGGACAAAAATGTCAATACTATTCTACGTTTTCCACATTTCAGCCATCTGTGCAGACTCTGGACTCCTCATAGTTATTCCACTAATTTGTGGAGAACTAATTACTGTAATGAAGAATCTGTGATCTAAAAAACCAACAACCTACAAGTGTCTCAGAAATCTTACAGGATTAGAGCGTCCATCAAAAGTCTCTACAAGATTTATTCATGGAGATGAGAATCCTCTCTTTAATCCCTGTGGGTGGGGGCGGATCCACATTCCAAGTAGAAACTTTATTCTGTGACCTCTGAACCATTCTTGGGTTGATGTTGAGGTGATCTTCAGAACATTGTTCTGCTGGAAGGTCCAACCACGACCCACTTTAAGGTTCCTGACAGATACTTTTAGGTCTTCATCCAGTATCTGCTGGTGTTTGATGGAGTCCGTGGAACCATGTCTTTATCAAGATGTCCAGAACCTTTGGAAGAAAAACAGCCCTACATCCGAGATCCACCCCCAGACTTCATAGTGGGTATAAGGAGCTTTTCTCTATGGCTTCATTTCTTGCTAGGCCACACCCATCTTCAATGTTTGTTGCCATAAACCTCTACTTTGTCTCATCTGACCTCTGACCTCTGACCTTGTTCCAGTGAAAGTGTTTGTCGGACTGTAGGAGCGTCAGTTTGTTTGTGGACGACAGCAGAGACTTTTTTTCTTACTGGGGTTAAAAGTGAGATTTTTCCGAATAGTTTGAATTAAAGTTCATGGGTTTAAACCATAAAGTCATTTTTGGATCTTATTTTATTCATTCTTCTTAAAGTGTGCCAATAATTCTGGAGGGAATAGTCTGTATGGACTTGGTTCTGAGCCGGTAGGTTGGTTCTGAGCCTGTAGGTTGGTTCTGAGCATGGAGGTTGGTTCTGAGCATGGAGGTTGGTTCTGAGCCTGTAGGTTGGTTCTGAGCGTGTAGGTTGGTTCTGAGCCTGTAGGTTGGTTCTGAGCGTGTAGGTTGGTTCTGAGCCTGTAGGTTGGTTCTGAGCATGGAGGTTGGTTCTGAGCCAGTAGGTTGGTTCTGAGCGTGTAGGTTGGTTCTGAGCCTGTAGGTTGGTTCTGAGCGTGTAGGTTGGTTCTGAGCCTGTAGGTTGGTTCTGAGCATGGAGGTTGGTTCTGAGCATGGAGGTTGGTTCTGATCCTGTAGGTTGGGAGAGGAACCCAGAGGTTCTATGCTGCTTCTCAGACGTCTCGGCCCAAACATCTTCTCTTCTCCATCTCTCTGGCCTCTGACATCACACTCTGTGTGTGAGTTAGAGGAATGTGTGTGAGTGTGTGTAGTGTGTCTGTGTGTTTGCGTGCATGTGTCACGTGTGTTTGTGCATGATGTGTGTGTGTGTGTGCGTACATATGGTGTGTGTGTGTGGTGTGTGACGGTGTGTGGTGTGTGTCTATGAGTGTGGAGTGTATGTGCGGGTTGTTTGTGCATGTGGTGTATGTGTGTGTGTGTGCATATCTGTGTGTGTGTGTCTGTGTGTGCATGTGGTATATGGGTGTGAGTGTGTGTGTGTGTGTGCATGTGGTATATGTGTGTGAGTGTGTGTGGGTGCATGTAGTGTATGTGTGTATATGGTACATGTGTGTGTGTGTGTGTTTGTGCATGTGGTGTATGTGTATGTGTGTGTGTGTGTGTGTGTGTGTGTGTGTGTGTGTGTGTGTGTGTGTGTGTGTGTGTGTAAAACACCCACAGACTCGATGCCACACCTCCTGTGAAAGGTCCCACCGATCCATGAGGATGACTTCCTTTCCCCGACGAAGGTTTTACCCTAGAAACCCCCATAAATGTTATTCCGCCGCGCCTCTTATTCCCTCTGACTCTGGCGGGATACCAGATATATCTCGCTACCAGAGGTCGTCAGCGCCGATTTTAAATCATCGCACCAGCGGGCGCAGCAGATAAGGAACACGCCTTTTTTTTTGATTAAACACTGCGAGGTTGAGATTCGTGTCGGCGAAAGGTTAAGATGTTTTTGGATATAATGTGAGATAAAGGATTTAATATCTACGACGGCGCCGACCTAAGACTCCACCTCCTGCTTCTTCTTGTATTCCACTGTAAGAAATGAAACGATTTTTTTCATTTGAATTTTGTGTAAAAGGAAAATAATCTTTTGAAGCACGTTTCACATTTGGAAAAATGAATCTTATTTTTGACGAAAACATGTCTTTCTTTTTCTTAGTACGACATTCCAGCTTATGTTTGAGCTGGTTTGAAGCAGGAACAAGGACCAGGATCAGGATATTGTATTTCTAGAACTGTTTTCCGGATTATAACCTTGGATGAAGTTAGGATTACTTAAACTTAAATGTCAAACTCAAGCTGTAATAAATGACTTTTTTTTTTCATCACTTGTAACTAACGGCACTTTGGTGGGCGGTCCTTAATGTTCATTTAAATAATAAATGTCCACATTTAAATGTATAATGACTGCTCACAGATTTTTGAACATTTTCGTCATGTTTTAAGGAAAATTCTGTTTTTTCTCTGAGAAGAATTCTAGACGAGAAAAATTTTCTTATTCATTTACAGATTTTTATTTTTTTTCCCCAATTTCAAGACAGTTTGATTAAAATGTAAGAATACATGGATTCTTTCTAGTATGGCTTGTTTTTGCAGTGTAATTATTAAGATCTGCTCAAATCAATTCATATGCAACAAATTTGGACTGAACTGGATCAACGGTTTCGGAAGTGAAGTCCGAAAAACTGTGTTGTTTGTAGAAAATATCCCTCTAGTGACTAAAATATGAACTTTAGAGTAAAATAAGATATTTACGAGATAGATCTCTTCAAAAGATTCATTGGCACCAGATTTGGATTAAAATCGTAACGATGGTTCAGAAGTTATTTCTAAAAAAACAGTTGTTATCATAAAAAGGCGCCGTCAACCAAATGTATTTATATCAAATAATCTCGTAGACTGAGGTAACTCAGAGTTCTAAAATATTGTTTATTAGAATAAAATATGAAATACGCAAGATAGAACTCATCGAGTCGATTCACTCGCACCAGATTTGGACTAAACCGGACCAACAGTTGAGAAATCATGGCATAAAACTTTTGTAGACAAAGCTCCCCCTAGTGTCGCAAATATCAAATCAACCTTTCCTTAAAATCAATCCAGTTCTTCCTCATACTAAGGCTAATTTTGAGCTAATTTTGAGCTAATTTTGAGCAAATTTTGAGCTAATTTTGAGCTAATTTTGAGCTAGTTTATCGCCGCGGCGCTAAACCCTGATTTAAAAAGCGCCGTTCTGAAAATGTCGCTCTTCATCTCTCCGAGAGGAGACGAGATCAGAGTTCCCTCTGATGCCACAACAGCTAGATTTTATCTGCCGTTTTCCTCGTCAAGGGACAAAACAGCTGAGGGCTTCAGTGGCGTGAAGAGCGATGATGAGGAGGGGTTGAGCGGGCGCACCGAAAGAAATTGCAGGTAGTTTTAGAGTGCTTAAAAAAAGCATTAGAATAATCTACCCTGTCGTCCCATCCTCTTTTTTTCCCCGTCTTTTCCCCCCTCCATCTCCCTGGTGTCCACTCCAGGTGAGTAATCCATAAGAGTGATGAAGAGCGCTGAGCCCAGGTTTGTGCTGACAAGGTCACACTTCCTCCCGGTGTTTCACCGGAGGGGCTCCTCTTTGTTTCTAACAGAGAGGAGAGAGAAGAGGTTTGTGCAGAAGTCCACCGAGACGTCGGTGTTTCCAGGCATTAGAATGAAACGCTTTACGCCCTCTTGACTCCATCCGTGTAAAAAAAAAAGAAAAAAAAAGAAAGACGATGTTTTACGGCGATATAAGTAGAAGCGTTAGGAACACGTCTTATTTATTGTTTCCTTCTGCATTGGAAACGATTCCTGTATCGAGCGTTTGAAGTCGGCTCCTGTTACTTCATGGTTTGTTTGGGGGTTTTTTTAATGCTAATTTTGCCTGTTAGCATCATTGATTTCTCTGCTTCGCTGTTTTTTATGTTTCTCTGCGCTGGAATGAAGTGATAATGTATTTATTTCTCATTATATTAAGTTGCAGCTTAATGCTAGCAGAGGAAAACCTTCCGATAATCTTGCTGATTGTTTTATTAGCTAGGGACTAGGAATAGTTTATGTCGGTTGTTTCGACGCGTGTCACACTCTACTGCTTATTTACATTTTGAACCTCAAAACTGGTTTGATTGACGGCGACATCATTCCCTCTGCGGGGGTCGGGGATATTATGGAATCATCACATCTCCCGCGATAACTAAAAAACGGATTCAAGCAGACTTTTCCGACCTTTTAGAATTTAATGCGAGGAAGGGGCTTTATCTACCAAAGTTTTCCGGCCACAATTTCTCGATTGTTTGTACGATTTAGTCCAAATGATATGAATTGACTGAAAACCCTTTGATGTCCTGCTCAACTGTTTGGTTGAGCTCATTTTGAGTCTCTATTTCCTGTTGAAAAATGTGACTCAACGTTTTTGTAATACGACCCAGTGGCAGCGTGGAAATTCTGAACAGTAAGGGGCCGAGGACGGAGCCCTGGAGGACACCACAGGTCAAAGGGCCCACTGAGGTGGAGGCGATAGCCATAGCTATAAAATTAATTTTGTTTTCACATTTTTTTTGTCTTGACGAGGACATCAAAGGGTTTAGGAGATCTAGTTTGTAAATGTATTGTGTTTTATTTTAATAGTTTATATTTGGCTCACTAGTGGGAAGTGTTTTTTTTTACGAAAACACTGTTTTTACAAAACATACCACAACAAACTTTTTTCGTGGATCATTTTAAAACTTCATTACCCCATAGACTTTATTGCGAGGAAGAAGTGGATTTATATTGGGTCGGTTGTATAGTTCTGACACTAGGTGGGCCGTAATTTCTCAAGCATTTATCAGATTTAGTCCAAAGTTGGAGCGAATCAATCGACTCAAAGACAACTATATTAATTTTATGTCATATGTTACCAACATTTTTAATCAGGAATAACAGCCTAGGCCTAGCTTGAGTAGATGAATAACCAATGACATTAGCTAATGCCTTTTGTTATCCTTAAACTCTTCCTATTCCGCACAACGCTGATGGAAATGTCGCTACCCATCAGCCACAGTCGTTACAGTGATTCATGTTCAGTCGTGTTAGCATAAATTTGGCGCTGTCATGACTTTAAAATGTTAGCATTTAGCACCGATTTGTCTCAACGAGCCTCAGACAAAAGTAGGCCAACGCTATCGTACGAAAAAAACGTGTTTTTCGTACATAAACCGTGAGTTTTTCGTGTCACTCTAAGGTCTATGTTGGTATAAAGGGTTAAATCAACCACAAAAATTATTTTTTGAGTTATCGCGTTAACACGACACGATCTGCGGTTTCGGGGATACAATAAGAGACTATTTGACGATGTTTCACAAACATATGCATACGCCTAGGGGCATATCGGGGTACTGCAGGGGAAAGGTTTTATTTCTAAATACTCCTTTTAGTGAGAAATCTGAGATTAATGTGAGAAGTCTGACTTTAATCTAAACTCCATTTTTCCTCTAATATTCCGGCGAGAGTATAAACCATTTAAATGTTTCCTTTCCTGACCTGACAGGTTTTTTTGTTCCACAGGCTTTTTGTACTCGACTTTAAAAATAGATCAAAAGCGGAACATCATGAAACAGTTTGAGTAAACCAGCGGTCTAGGAGAAACGATGCGTTCACTTACTCCGACATTGTGTGTTTACTTCACAGAGGGCCAGGAGGTGAAGGTGGGAGAGTACAACGCGATAGCGGATGTTCTGGACCTCATCAACAACTCCATACAGTTCCAAGGTACGACTGTTTATCTTTGTGGCGTCTGGAATCGGGGTATGAGAAGAAAAAAGTTTTTTGTTTTTTTTTACCAAAAGCCCCTCTAGTGAATAAAATATGAACAATTACATTTAAAAAAATCACAAATACATGTTAGATCTCCTTGAGGCGGTTCGGTTGAGGTAAATTTGGACTAAATCGAAGCAAAAGTTAGGAAGTAATGTTCCAAAAACTGTGTTTTTTTTGTATTAAAAAAAAAAGAATCCCCCTAGTGGGTGAAATCTGAATTATTAGAGAAAAATATGATGGAATATATTTATATAGTTCACTGTTGGGCGTCTTGCTGCATGATCCCGACATCTACTATGACCTCATCTTCAGTATTGATCGGGACCACCGGTGGATGATGAACCGGTGTTTGAGGGGGTGCAGGGAACAAAAACCACAACACTGATCTTACTGCCGATCCCTCCTCCTGTGTATTCTCTGGTCTTGTCTCACGTAAAGTCTATCACACTCTCTTTGACGGATTAGTTATAAAACATAAGAGGTTATTCTCTCAGAGAGGGATGAAAATAAAAATAAAAATAAAAACTTCACATTATAACCTGAAAGCTTTTATCCAAAAACGTAAATAAATATCATAAGTTGTAAAAATGATCCCATTATGGCGTGAAATTATCTGAAAACAAAATTATCATCTAATAACGTAAAAATTATCATTTTTAGTGGTAAAAAATATCATTTTTAGTGGTAAAAATGATCATATTATAGCGTGAAAATTATGTGAAAACTTAAAAATTGTAATGTAAAAACGTAAAGATAATTGCCCTTTATAAAGTGAACATTCTGTCATTTCCAAAAATTGTCACGTATTGAAAATGTTCACATAACGTCAAAAACAGTCACATTATAACCCTTAAAATGACCATCTAATAACATCAAAATGATAATTTTATGTCGTAAAAATAATCAAACTCTAGCTTGAAAATCATGTCAACACCTAAAACTCATAGTCTAAAAACGTAACGATGATCACGCTGAAAGGTGGAAACCATCAGATGAAGAAAAGGACCACCCTCGGAGAGACCCCCTCAGTATTCATCTCCTCTTGAACCCAAACACACTCCTAAACACTCGACACACTCGGATGCCGCCATCGCCCAGTGGAGAGATCACCGCCGTCCTTTATCGCCCTAAACTCTCCTCTATCAGCTGAATTATTTACCGGTACATTCCCCCCCCTCCCTGTCTTTGCTTGTATTGACACACTTTGTAATTTGTGCAATCCCCCCGGCCATTCCCCCCCCACTCCCACTCCCTCCATCTCCGTGGCCTTGCCCCACGTTGAGAAACTAAAAGGCTCGTTTCCACATCCTTGACCACGATAAGAGGAGGCGTGTAAGACGATGCCACTGCCATCGATCGGCAGGCCGACGGCGGAAAAATGGAGCTTTTGATAAGAAAAGTGCAGCAGCTGACCACAATAACTTCACTGCGGCGCGTAAAGACACGTCCACTCCACCGGAGGAAACTGAGGAGGGAAATAAATCTCAAATAACTTGATGTTTGCTGCAGCGTCGCCATTATGTGGTTAAAGTGGGAGGAGAAGGGTTTAGAGAAAACCTCACGGCGAGGGGGAAAATGTCCGGAAGTGTTATTTTGGGATATGCTGAGTCTGTGCGTGTTCTACGGAAGCGCATTGCTGTCAAGTTAGAACATTTTTTAAAAAATCATCACGTCGTGTGAGGTGAGCATTTTCAAGTAAAATCAGGGAAAAAAGGGATAAATAAAAAATCTTGAAAATAATCAGGTAAAAATGTCGTTCCAACATGAAAATTATCACCTAAAAATGTGAAAACGATCAAGTTATAACTCGGAAAATGTTCACCTAACAATGGGGAAATTATGCCGTTATAACCTGAAAGTAATGTAAACATTATGTAATAAAACATTATGATATGAAAATGATTAAGTTATAACGTGAAAATAATTACCTAAAAATAGTGAAATTATCACCTAAAAATAGTGAAATTATCACCTAAAAATAGTGAAATTATCACCTAAAAATAGGAAAATTATCACCAGAAAATGCGAAAATGATGCCGTTATAACCTGAAAATGATCGCATTATGATATGAAAATGATCAAGTTATAACGTAAAAATTATCACCTAAAAATCTGATAAATAGCACGTGGAAATTATCCCCCTAAAATGTGAAAATTATGACGTTATAACATGAATATTGTCATTTAAAACATGAAAATTGTCACATAAAAGCCACAGACGGGTCACAAGACCGTGTTCCACTAGTGCCGGTCCAAAGCCCGGACAAATGGGGAGTTTTGAGTCGGGAAGAGAATCCTGAGTTAAATCTATCCCAAATCAGCTTGTGGAAAACCAAAACTGATTTACAAACCGTATTGGTTTGGGCCCGGTTTAACAAAACCCGTCACCGGTACTGTTAGCCGAGCAGGGTACCGAACCCATGGACGGAAAAAGGGGTGATCCGCTGTGGCGACCCGACAGGGATCAGCCGAGAGACGAATAAAAAGAAGAACGGGAAAATGATCAGATTATAACATGAAAATAAACCTATTAATTATTACGACGTGGTAATTAATTATCGCTATATAATGGGGAAATTATTACGTTATGAGTGAAAATTGTGAAAAATTTTCGCATTATAACGTAAAGAATCATGTAAAAAGTGTGAAAATTAGGTCAAAAAGTGGAAGAAACATAAATATGTTTTATCTATACAACACCATTAAAGCAAAATCTCTGCCAAAGTTGAATTCCTTTTTGTAACACGCCGACTCTTCAAAGGGGTGGAGCCTCCCAAGGATCGCACGTTTGTGCGTTTGCAGCGGCGCCACATCAACGTGCCGCTCTACAGTATCCTGTCCACCATCACCATTCTGGGCATGCTCATGGCGGGAGCCTTCCTCTTCTTCAACATCAAGAACCGCAACCACAGGTCAGCTGAGATGAAAGCTCTGGGAGCAGGAGGCGGGGCTTAGGCGAAGGACGGCTAGTGAAGGTGTGTCGGGAAAGTGAATGAGGGTTTGGTGGTTTGGCAGAAGGATGAGAAGGAAAGTAAATGATGGACTTAAGGTCCATTTTCACGTTATACTTTCATCCAAAGTATTTTTGATTCATTTTCCTAGATCTGTTTGTGATCTACTCTAAAACGGCGTTCTCTTTCAGGTTAATCAAGATGTCCAGTCCCTACATGAACAACCTCATCATCCTGGGAGGCATGCTCTCCTACGCCTCCATCTTCCTCTTTGGCCTGGATGGAGGTTTTGTGTCAGACAAAGAGTTTGAAACTCTCTGCACCGTGAGTTCCCCTTAATCCTTTGATGTCCTTTGATGTCCTTTGATGTCCTTTGATGTCCTCAAGCAGGAAAAAAAAAAAGAAAATCGAAAAAAAAATTGAAAATTAACAGACAGAATAAACCCGACTACTGACAGCTGAACAGATCCGTTCCTCCGGGTCTATAGCTGCTCTGGAGGATGTAGTAGCTAACCCTGAGTTAGCGCTACTGTGTGACTATATAGACGCACAGACGAGTAACGAAGGGCAGGTCATGTCTGAAGCAGCCATTTTCCGGGTTGAAGCGGTACTGGGGAACCCAAACAGAGCCGGTCCCTTCACACGAGGGTCCGAAGCACAAGGTTGAGCCTCGTGCGGGTCTCCTTGAGGTGCTAGATGCTGGGATTGAGTTCAGGCACAGGTCCGTCGGCGCCATCGGCGAACGCGATGCAGAAGGAGTTATTTTTAACATTTCATCGGCTGATTTTCAAACTCAAAGCTTTCGGGATCCTTAACGTCAAAGACGTCAGAGGGAGGGGTCCGCGTTTTTGTTTCTCATTACGATGAAACGGTCTCAGCGCCGTGACGGTTCCCGAGGTCCGGTATGTGAGCTCGGCGCTTTGAGAGGGCGAAAAATAAATCTGACAGCGGCTTATTTTTAGGATGTTTCCGGCTCCCATTTCAAAAAAACTAACAACTTGCAAGAAGCCGTCACATCAGATGTTGTTTTTAAGCCTGGATCAAGACGTGGTATAATTCTGTGATCCTGCTGTTCTGATAGGTCCGGACCTGGATCCTCATCGTCGGATACACCACTGCTTTCGGTGCCATGTTTGCCAAGACGTGGAGGGTTCACGCCATCTTCAAAAACGTGAAGATGAAGAAGAAGGTACTGAAAGACATGATATGATAATGAACTGGGCCTACGCTGCCGTTCCAACAGTCCCCGGAAAAGTCCCCCAACCCCCTGTTTGTTATAGGTTCTGTCCCATAAACAGTATTTGTCATAGAAATAACAATAATTGAAAAGATCCCTGAAAAAGTTTGTGAGTTATGTCTGGAAATCAATGTTGTTCTTGAAGAAAAGCTCCTCCTAGTGAGCAAAATATGAATTACTTGGGTAAATTTTGATTTATATATTTATATATATATTTCCCAAATCGGGACTAAATCGGACCGACGGTTGAGAAATGATGGCCTGGAAACATTACAGGGGGTTTAAAGCTCCCCCTAGTGTTTGGAAATATATATACCATTGACCTTTTCCCAAAATCAATCCAGTACTTCCTCATATTGAAGTTTATGTGGGTATAAACTTTGAAAAAAGACGTATGAAAGTGATTTTGAGTGATCGCGTTAACAGGAAGGAGCTGTCGCGATGGGGAAACCATAATCCCGCCTTTTTTGGGGCGTCTCTTAGGGGGAAACAAATAGGAATGGTTTTTGATACATCTTAAACCTTCTGTCTCAGCAAAGCGGTTATATAGAAAGGTAACGAGATCAGTGATTGTAATGGTACTCAATCCAGTTCTTCCTCACACACACACACCATCAGACACACTGACACACACTCGCACATAGTCACACACTCACGCACACAAACACACAAACTCCCATTAAAACACACACACACAAACACAAATACACACACACACACACACCACATGCTTTTACACACGCACACACATACACCACATGCACACACACACACACCACATGCTTTTACACACACACACACACACATACACCACATGCACACACACACACACACGCACGCACATACACCACATGCACAAACAGACGCAAACACACCACATGCTTACACACACACACAAACATACACACTCACACTCAAACACACACACAGACACATTCACAAACAGACACACACTCGTACATAGTCACACACTCACGCACACACCCACACACACTCGCACTCAAACTGACAAACATACACTCAAACACACACACATAAATACACACACACACACACACACACACACACACATACACACACACACACACACACACACATACACTCACACACACATACACACACACACACACTCACTCACACACACACACACACATTTCCCCTGCTCTTATTGACTACAGCTGCGTTAACTATTATTAGTGATGATTCTGTTGGTGTCCTGAAATCTCAAAAAGTCAGCGGAGGGTTCTGTTAAGCGTCGTCCTGCAGACATGATTGTGGCGCTGCATCCCGTTGGCCCCTCCCCTCTCGCCCCCCGTCTTTATATTCTCCTGCACACTGGGGAGAACACTGATCGTAAATCAGGGGTAGCTACAGCTATCAGGGGCAGCTACAGCCAGCACTCCTTCAGAGACAGTAGTTGTTTTTGTGTGTGTGTGTGCGTGTGCGTGTGTGCATGTGTGTGTGTGTGTGTGGAGACGGCTGTCAATGTCATCCTCTAGCTACTCACACACACACACACACACATACTATACACACAGATAAACACACAGAACCACCCCTTACATAACCCACAGACCCACGGGCCGCTGTCACTGCTGCTCGTCCGTCAGCCTTCTAGGTAATTTACTGATTACTCCTCGTGACTTATATCTCACTCCGATAAACAAACTCCTCCTCCATTTATACACCGGCTCAACTCTGTGACGGGAGAGTTACGACAACACCAGTCCCCCCAGAACTAACACACACACACACACACACACACACACACACACACACCCAAACACACACAAACACACCCAAACACACACAAACACACACAAACACACACAAACACACACTAACACTAACACACACACACCCAAACACACACAAACACACACTAACACACACAAACACACACTAACACACACACACACACACACACACACACACACACACACACACACACACACACCCAAACACACACTAACACACACACACACACACACACACACACACACCCAAACACACACAAACACACACTAACACACACACCCAAACACACACAAACACACCCAAACACACACAAACACACACTAACACACACAAACACACACTAACACACACACAGCCTTCCAGAATTATATCCATTCTTTTAATCTTTTTTTTTTTTTATCTAAACCATCTCTCATTCAAATTATTCACAAAACCTCTAACTTAAGAAAGAAAAATGCCCCACAGCATCAGAGATCCACCAGCGGACTTCCCAGTGGGTATAGGGAGCTTTTCTCTATGGCTTCCTTTCTTGCTAATCCACATCCATTTTGGATGTTTGTTGTTAAAAAGCTCTACTTTGGTCTCATCTGACCTCTGACCTTGTTCCAGTGAAAGTCCTAGTGGTGTTTGTCAGACTGTAGCAGCGTTAGCTTGTAGCAGCGTTAGCTTGTGTGTGGACGACAGCAGAGGCTTTTTTCTTGCTACCCTCCCAAACAGCTGGTGTTGTTGTCGGCGCCATCTGATGGTGGGTAGGGAGACATTCTGACCCCAAGTCTCAACTGACCTCTGACCTCTCTAGCTGTAATCCTTGTAGAGTCTTTTACCCGTGTAATCTTCAGTTATCTTTTAATCACAGGATTTCCTAAAAGCGTAATTGTGGTTCACTCGAGATAGAGAGAAACATTCGTGTAATGTTTTTTTCTTTCTAGTTTTGTAATTTGAGATACATTTTTTATGAATAATTTGAATTAAACATCATGTGTACAGTCAATAGAGACATTTTCTTTTTATCTCATTTTACTACTTTTTTTTCTTTTAAATTGCCAATCCACAAACACTCAAAACTAGGATTATTTGACAAACTCTAAATATAAATGGAGGACATGCAGGACGCATTTTACACTTGGATTTTTGCAGCGAGGAAGAAAAATAGATGAAAATCTATTTTTGTAAAAAAACTTTGACATTTTCAGTGCCTTCATGTTTTTATTTTTAATAATCTGCAATCTCATGAAAATAAACGTGTTTATCATAATCATGTTTCGTAACAGAGTTTTGTCAAAACGTATCAATGCGCAAGAAAGAAGAAGAAAAAAAACAGTAATTTGGAGTCATTATGTAGTTTCTGTTTTAACGGGCTCGTTTTGGCGGCGGAACATTTCGCAGCTCAGCAGATGGTGTTGTAGGAAAATTCTCTTTGGTGATTTCCCTAAAACATCACACGTCTCACGTTTCTGCGCTCCAACTATTCACTTGTTACAATAATTGAATTTTAGTGTTATGAGCCTAAATTCACCTGAATGTGTGTTTTTTTTTTTTTGCTGGCGTCCGATATTTGCTTCAAACTGCCGTGTTTCCCCCAGAATGCAACTTGCTTTGCCTTCCTTATATATCTTTAATGCCACGACCATCAAAAGAAAAAAAAAAAAAGAAAAAAAGAAGCAATCCCTTCATGCATTTCTTCCTGTGCCCACCGGGGGATGAAGGCCCTAGCCTTCATCACCGCTGTGCCGTATGTGATTCTCTGCGAACGCGGCCCGGCCGGCGTTCCTTGACATTTCCTTTGATGTGAGGTTCCAGCCGGTCAAAAGCTGTTATAAATAAAGATCAGAAACGGGTCACGGCTTTCATCCCCCTAAAGTTCACGGTACAAAAAAGGAGCCTGTGTGGTCGACAGTATCGGCTCTTGTTTTGAACACATTAGGATATTTAAAGTGGCCGACACTCAGGAGGCAGAAAAGGATTTGTGCCGATTGGCGAGTCAGACGGATCCAGATCGGACGGATTTAGAGGAAAGCGTACGACGGAGTGGCGAGGGAGGAATTGTGGGATTGCATGAGGACGTCTGGAGTGACAGAGAAGAATGTTAGTGGAGCAGGTGGAGGTGGGACTGCACCAAAGATCTACTCTGACCCCCTTCTTGTTTGTTATGGTGATTGACAGGCTGACAGGTGAGGTCAGACAGGAGCCTCCATGGACTCTGATGTTGGTGGAGGACATTATGATCTGTAGTGAGAGCAGGGAGCAGGTGGAGGAGAACCTGGAGAGGTGGAGGTATGTGCTGGAGAGAAGAGGAATGAAGACAGAATACATGTGTGGGAATGAAAGGGAGGCAGGAGGAACGATGAAGGAGTGGAGGTGGAGAAGGAGCAGGAGTTAAAGGACTTTGGGTCAACTGGAAAAGAGGGGAAGAAACGAGTGCAGGCAGGGTGGAGTGGGTGGAGAAGAGTGTCAGTGTGATGGAGTGGAAACCAGTCCCACATTCTGGACCAGGCTTCAGGATTCTAATTAATTGCAACTAAATTCATGGCGATCAGCTCCTGATCCGGGGGTCGAAACGGAACCAGAATCCGATTATTGCATCTTTTTTTTTTACAGTAAATAACTCACGTTGTGTGAAATGACATCTTCATCTTCCTCTTCATCTCATCCTCCAGATCATAAAGGACCAGAAGCTGTTGATTATCGTCGGCGGGATGCTGCTGATCGACTTATGCATCCTCATATGCTGGCAGATCGTGGACCCGCTCAAACGGACCGTGGAAGAATACAGCTTGGAGGTAAGTGTCCGGCGTGGCGTCGACGGCGGTCCTGGACGTCCCTGATGTCCTCGGTCGGGTAGAATCCAGGCGGCGTTGCGTCGCTGGCTGCATCCCAGCCTCTTGCTCCAAATGCTGCGTGTTTGAAGTGGAGGCGAACAAAAAGAAACCGCCTCGAGCTTCGGCGCCAGCGTCTTTGTTGTGCCTGTTATTTTTGGGTCAGAGCGGAAGCTCATCCCACGGCCGGAGAATCGCCAGCTTGGATTTTAGATGTTGGCGAGGTCCGTCGGAAAAGAGGCACTTGGCATCTCTTACCCCGCAGTGGGAAGGTGGTGTGGGGTGGAGTAGTACTGAACTCTGTGATTCATGTCACATTCTCTGAGGATCGGTACCGAATCACTCCAGCTGTATGCTCAGTTTACAAAAATGTACTTGTTTTACACTGTAAAAAGAATCTGTATAATTTACGGTAATATACCAGCAGATGAGGTCGCCGTAGTTTCATCTTCAACCTTAACAAGATGGAACTATACGTATATATGTGTGTGACCGTTTAACAAAAATGAACATATGGTACACTGTAAAAAGATTCTGTATAATTACGGTAATATACCAGCAGATGAGGTCGCCGTTGTTTCATCTTCAACCATAACAAGATGGAACTATACGTATATATGTGTGTGACCGTTTAACAAAAATGAACATATGGTACACTGTAGAAAACATTCTGTATAATTTACGGTAATATACTGGTAGCTGTGGTTGCCATAATTTCATCTTTAAACATTACAAGATCGATTTTCCGCCCGTTTTCACAAAAATTAACATATTATCCACTATAAAAAAGCAATTGGTATAATTAACAGTAAAACACTGGCAGATGTGGTTGCCAGAATTTTACAGAATATTAAACATGGGTCATGTAGCAAATTACGATATAATACCATGAAGATTTATTGTAAAGCTTTTGATAAGGACATTATGTCAAAACCTCATTAAATTGCCAATAAATTCATAATAATATAAATAAATGTTTTTAGCTTCCTGTTTTTTTGTTTGCTAAAATTAAGGTTAAAACTGTCCAAACGGCAACAGTAAGAAGTAATAAAATTCAAAACATTAATAGATGCAGCCAAACTATCCTTAATAAAAATACTGTAAAAACATGTAAAAGTACACACTTTTGATAAAATAACAACATTAACAGCAAAAATACTGAACATTTAATTTTACAGTAAAAACCTTTGAACCATTCAGCAAGAACTTCCCTTCAGTTCTACATAAACGCGACGTCAGAAATACAATACAGTATTTGTGAAATACTGTTGATTTAATTCTGTCTTTTTATTAATGTTTGTAAAGAATTTTACAGTGTATCTACTTTCTCATGGTAATTTACCGTAATGTATTGCACGTGTTCCCGCCGTTAAATTGATACATCGTATTCCACGGGATGATGAAGACGCTGCTGTTTTCACACATTCCTCTACTTCCTTAAATAAGTTTTTCCTGCTTTACGTGAAACAAAAAAAAAAACCTCAATGAAAGAAAAAAACAGACCATAAGTTGATGTCAAATGTAAGGCTTCTGCCTTTGGTTGTGATTTCTTACCGGTTTATATCGCTACATGTGTTGAGCGTTACTGAAGAATCTATTTTTCTGGCTGAGAGAAAGAGACTATGGAGACGTTAGCGGTGCTGTTAACAAGCGGGTCAGTTATTACACGGTAGTTTACATTGACTCATCCGTCTTTAAAACCGCAGAGCATAGATCTTGACAAGGATCTTCCTTAATGAGGTGTCTGTTGATCCTGTTACAGTCCTACTCAGCACCATGGGTGATCAGGCCTTCTGTTCTGCTGCCCCTCGTCTGTGGGCCGCCCTCCCTGACCATCTGAGGGCTCCACAGACGACGGACGCATTTAAAAAAGGACTTCAAACTTTCCTTTTTAGCAGAACCTATAACTTTTAATTAACATTGCTGCTTTTTGGTCATATTTCTATATAATTATTATTATATTTTTTATTGATGCTCCTCCTACACTGTAAAAAAAACTTCTTACCAAGAATGTTTGTCTCATTTCTAGTTAAAATATCTAATTGCACTTGATATAAGACACTCAAAAATAAATGTAGGAACATTTAAGTCAACAGACAGACTTGTTTTTCATACAATGCATCTTAAATATCTTGACTAAAAGTTTATTAAAAATATCTCAGATTGTCATTATGAACATTTCCAGCTCATTATATCTCCAAAAACTTTGGAATATTAATGGAATTATTGGTTCTGTTTTTTTGGACGTAACTTCCCGACCGTATGTCCGATTCAGACCAATTTGGTACATAATAATGAACTCGTGGAGATCTATCTATTATATCTCACATTTGACTTTGATAGTTCATATTTTACTCACTAAGGGGCGCTTTTTTACAGAAACGCTATTCTTTGAACAAACTTTTTTTAACTGTTGGTCCAGTTTAGTCCGAATTTGTTGCTTGTGCATCAATTCGAGGAGATTTATCTTTTATTCATCATATTTTTACTGTAAGAGTTTATATTTTTACTCTAATAGTTCACATTTTACTCTCATGGTTTATATTTCCGTCACTAGGGGGAGAGCTTCTTTGTTTCGTACAACAAAAAAAACAATTTTTCTGACATTACTGCACATTTCTAGTTGGATCGTTTGTCCAACGCAGGGGGTTGGGAACTTTTCGTGCATATATCCCTAAGGTTGCGATAGTGTAGACTTAGTTTAAAGACATTTGAAGACTCTGATCTCTAATCTTAAGTGAAACACACCTGAAATGAAGACTTTTAAGCGGCTACTTCAGCAACACTGGCTTCCTAAAACTTCCTAATATTAGTAAAATGAGATTTCCCTGCTAATTTCAACATCTTCCATCTCATTTCAAGGAATCTTTCCAGGCAAAAGTTCACTTTTACGATCGGAAATTTTCTTTTTTTTCCCATATTACAAGCTGGAAGCACCTTGTTTTAAGTATTATATGAACGGAGGATTGGTTGAAGTGTTACCAGGAGGGAAGAGGGAAGGTTACCTGCAGTGAAAGTTACCTGGGGTCTTTAATGGAGGCTTGATGCCACAGCAGGACCAGAGCGGGTTGGGTGACGCCCCTGCACCCAGTTTTGACTTCTTCCTGTCTTCTGTTAAACGGAAAAGCTTATCGTTCGGAGCGGGTCGGCCTTCTTAAGGTTGTTTTTCTTTTCTTCTGTCTTTGAAGAAACGTTTCACGTGGGCGACCTCTGAGAATGAAAACAATGGCGTTCTGTCGTTGCAGACTTATTTACATCTCAGCTCTCCATTTGGCAAACTCTGAAGTTACGCTTAGCACATTTCTGCCACTCCAGACAAAGCCGTACTTCCGCCGCCATGGCGGCCATTTATATATTCAAGCCCGCCCAAAGGGCGCAGGAAACCCTTGCTTAACATATTCACTCGTGAGCTTTGTCGGTGTGTGCAGTCGGGACTATTTTCAGACTCTAAGCCCCCGGCCGGGGGACTGTTGTGAATATATTAACCGCTCGGTTTCGAAGACTGCATCCCCCCCGGGGGTCTCGGATCTGCACGCTTGGGCGGAGGCAGAGTCTCCACACGTCTGCTCAGCTTGCCCAGATTTCCAGCACCAGCAGCGTTGGACCCTCGGGGGCTGAGATGGGGGACAGGCAGCCTGGAGCACTTCTGCACCCGGGGCCTGAGGGACCCCCCAGGTGGGACCCCCCAGGTGGGACCCCCCGGGTGGGACCGGAAAACAGACGGAAACCCTAAAAGGAGGAGAGAAAAAAAAACACAGTATGAACAAACACAGTGTTTACAGTGACGACATTGGCGTATCCGACATCATGGCGCCAACGCTAGTTGAACCCGGATAACTTTTGTCACGAGGCGAGCAAAAAATCTTCAAACTGTTCTTGATGATCTTTCATTTTGTCTCCTCTAGCTGGTTAAATATATCGTGGAAAACTTTCAAATTGTACTCCTACATAGACCTCAGTGCGACGACCAACTGCACTGATTTTGGGGAAAGGTCAGTTTTAAATTTCCGCCACTAGGGGGAGCATCGTCTCCAAGATTTCAGGCAATCGTTTCTCTTGTTAGTCCGTCTAAGTCCAAATTTTGGACAGGAGTTCTATCTGGTTTATATCATATT
Organism: Lophius americanus; assembly: GCA_037951165.1. NCBI lineage: Eukaryota > Metazoa > Chordata > Actinopteri > Lophiiformes > Lophiidae > Lophius > Lophius americanus. The sequence continues at coordinate 108,556 of JBBDHG010000416.1, forward strand.
TTACTCTAATTGTTTGTATTTTACTCACTAAGGCGAGTTCTTTTACGCAAAAACAATATTTTTCGGTCACAACTTCCTAACAGTTGTTCCGATTGAGTCCAAATTGGTTGTATATGAATCAACCGGAGAAGGTTTATCTTACATATACGTATATATTTATATCATATTTTACTCTCATAGTTACTACTATTATACTTACTCACTAGCAGTAGCACTTTTACGAAAACCACAGTTCTTTCGGACATAACTTCCCAACCGTTGCTCCGATTTAGTCCAAGTTTTGTGCTTGTGAATCGACGCGAGGAGATCTGTGTCATGTTTTACTGTAGTTTTTTACTTTTACTCACTAGGGGGGGCTTTTGTTTTACGAGAAGCAAGACTATTTCGGACACAACTTTGCATCTAAGGGAGGATTGCTTGAACAGCAGAAGGGATGGGGGTCTTTTCGTGGGATATACCCTCGCCGTCGGGAACAACAATGCAGACCTACTTTTTTTTTTATGTTTATTTTAACACTGTGCTGATCACCTACTTCAGAATGAAGAAAGGGACCATGGTTGACGGTCTCTTACGATCTCAGGAGGCTGCGAGTGCTAACTCTGACTGACTAGCAGTAATTGGCACAAGGAGAGGGACCATTAGTTACCCAGGGTTCCTGTGATCCGTCACATCATGCCTCGCCGTCCCTCCCTCGTGACTTCCCACTCGCTGTTGTGCGTTTCACTTTTCCTTTCCATTCCTCTCGCTCGCTGCCGTCGCCAGAATCTCCCCCATCCCCTCGCATTTCCCTTCAACGACATGGGGTCCACGGAGCTCCGTCTCCCTGCTGCACCCTTGGGTACGCCGCACGACAATGGCGTGTAATTGAGCCGTCACGGCGCCTGCTAGTCCGTTGCATTTGTTTGTTTGAGCAATCACACCGGAGGCTTTCCGTATTGACTCTAGAGGAAGTGGGCCACTTAGACGTTGTTGGCCGGAACAATGCTGCGCTTGATTCTTTTTTTGATTTCAGATGTAGTGTGGTAGACTGAAGAGGGTGCTCCTGCACGCAATCACATCTACGCCCTGTGGTGGCAGTAGACGCCGATGTGTCTCTACTGTAAGTGGATAACATGCTGTGTTAAAGGTTTTGTGTGAATGATCTCAGTGGTTCTGTAAAGTCCAGTGGAAACCTGGACCAATTGGACATTCTACGTCACCAGGGGTCGATCCAGGGAGCAAAGCTCAATCAGCTGAAACTAGGATATCACTTTCTTTTTTTTGTATCTATGAGGCTGTCCAGTCCAGTTTTCAGGGAATGTTGGACTCCGCCAAGGTTCTCCCTTCATGGACAGGATCTAAAGGCGGAGACAAGGTGAGGAAAGGTTCCATCTACTTTCCAAACCTCGCCTGGGGTCATGAGTTCTGGGTGGAGACGGAAAGAATGAGGTTGAGGACACAAGCGTAACAAATGAGCTTCCTTCTTAGGGGGGCCGGACTCCCCTAAGAACTGGGCCTCTGAGGAGGTGAGGAGCTCAGCTCATCCAGAGAGAGCTCCAAGCATTAGTCGCTGCTCCTTCACGTCTAAAGGAGCCGGTTGAAGTGGTTCATCATCAGATGACGATCCGCCAGAAAGGTTCAACTGGGGGGAGACCCCAAGGTCGACCCAGAACTCACTGGAGGGATTAGACATCTCATCTGGACTGGGAACATCTCAGGATTCCCTCGGATGAGCTGGAGACTGTCGCTTGGGGACAGGGATGTTTGGAAATTCCCCTCTACGCCGGCCGCCTCCCGACCGCGGCTCAAGGAGAAGAAGAATGGAAGGATGGATCCAAGAGACTGTGAAGACGCCGACAATAGAGCCTTCTGGAATACTTTATGAAACGCGACTGAATTAATCCCCCCTCAACCCCAAAATAAAAGCAAAGAAAGGGCCGAGATGATGCGGGGAAGCTTTGAGTCTCCGGAACGAGAGCAGGGTGACCTCCGGCTCTCGGCGTAATTACAGATGATAAGGCTTTAACAGAAGAAGACTTCTGACCTTGACATTGTCCCCTAGGCCTTTACATCGGGCCTGGGCTCTGATCCGCTCCTCAGCATGTTCTGTACATAAAATACTATTACATTATGCCGAATTCAATTTTAAAAAAAAGATATATATATATATATACACATTGATAAGATGAGAGGCGACTCGGCAACGTTGGTAATTACAACTCCGGCTTCGTTTCTCCGGTTCAACCTCTAAATCCTAACAAAACAGATTCGGCCTATGGGTACCTTTTCCTTTTTCTTTTTTAATTCCAGAGCGCTCGCTGCGATCAGGAGCAACTCCAGCTGCTCCCCGAGAACGCCAAAGGAATGCTGATGGAGGCATTGTGCTGCAGCGAGCAATTAGATCCATTTTGTGGCTCATTAATAATGAAGCCTTCGTTAATGGTGTGGATGTTTCAGCTGCTGCCTGCCATCAGATTAAGGCTTCCTGTCCTGACTAATGTTTGAGGGCCGCCGCACACATGTTTTTGGTAAACGTGACTGCCCGTATGTCGGGATCGTTAATTGATGCGTTTTGGGGGTTTTCTGCATTTCACTGATCAGCCATAACATTATAACCACGGACATATTATAATAATAATACATTTAATTTATAATGCACTTTACATTTGGGTCGAATCTCAAAGTGCTACAAAGTAAAAGCAGATAAAAGCATCAACAAAAAAATTAAAATAATAACTATATAAAAATATGACAAAAAGCAGCAATGTTAATTAAAGTTATAGGTTCTGCTAAAAAGGAAAGTTTTTAGTCCTTTTTTAAATGTGTCAGTCGTCTGTGGAGCCCTCAGATGGTCAGGGAGGGCATTCCACAGATGAGGGGCAGCAGAACAGAAGGCCCGATCCCCCATGGTGCTGAGCTTAGTTCGGGGATGGAGGAGGCGGTATGAGTGGGTAGAACGGAGGGATCGTGTTTGAGATACATATGAAGTGATTACCTTGCTGTAACGGCACCTGTCAGTGGCTGGTTTATGCTAGGCAGCAAATCAACATTTTCTTTTTCGTAGTTTTGATGTCGGAAACACAAGAAATGTGTCTTTGACAAGAGCTACATTTTGGTGACTGGACAATTGGGTCGGAGCATCTCCAAAGCTGCAGGTCCTGCTTGGCGCTCCCCGCCTGCAGGAGTAAGTAGCTACCAGACTGGTCCAAATGTTCTGCCTAAGAGTCTTTACTCAAATGGTTCATATTTTGCTCACTAGGGGGAGCTATTTCCACACTGTTACTTGGACATAACGTCCCAACAGCTGGTCCGATTTAGTCCAAATTGTGTGCAGACTACTTTGAATACTTAATATTTTACACTAATATTTTGTATTATTCTGGAATAGAGGGGGGAACTTTTTTCACTTTTTCAAGTTTTTCAGGTGGTTCTAATGTTCTGGCTGATCTGTATTTCTGAATATGAACATGACAGTGTGAGTTTATTTCAACCTGTATTGAAAATCGCAAGAGAATCGAAGAAGCACCATTTGAGAGTTATTGAAGTAAAAAGAAGAGACAGGAAGTTCTACAAGATCTGAACGGCCATCGTTTCATTTCTGTCAGCACTGATCGGTGACCGGTGGTTCTGGTACGCGTCCATGCGGGTGCAGACGTTATCAGGGTTCGGACCACGCACTCGTTTGATCCCGACGTCACATCACTGCAGTGGCGTCGGACTTTCTGCTGGCGTTCAGTTCGTAAATGAATGTGAATATTTAAATTAAAAATACGTCTGTATTCTCGATGGTTCAGTCACACAGGCTGACAAACATAATCTTTTCTCCAAATATTTACACACACTATTATCCTAGTATGGGGAAAAAACACACACATTCAGGGGTTACGTTGGAAAAAGTATTTTTTTTAAATAAAGTAAGTTAAATATAAAGGGTTATAGTGAAACACGAGATAAGAGTGTACCTGAAGATAGTCTTTCTGAATGAACTTTGGATAGATGTCCATTTAATGCTAGCAGGACATTTTTATTAAAAATAGTATTAATATTAATTATACAACGCCGCATCTATAATGGTTTCTTTCATTCTAGCTTTTATTCTATTTTATTCCCTCTTTTTATTCCTTTTTAATCTTTATTCATGTTTTTAATCACACTTTGTCACATTGTTCTTGATTTTTGTATTCTTCCATTCTAGCTTTTATTCAATTTTATTCCCCTTTTGGTCATTTTTAATTTATTCATGTTTTTAATCACACTTTGTCACATTGTTCTTGTTTTTATTCTCTTTCTTCCATTCTACCTTTTATTCTATTTAATTCCCCTTTTAGTCATTTTTCATCTCTATTCATGTTTTTTATCACACTTTGTCACATTGGTCTTGTTTTTATTCTCTTTCTTCCATTCTAGCTTTTATTCTATTTTATTCCCCTTTTGGTCATTTTTAATCTTTATCCATGTTTTTAATCACACTTTGTCACATTGTTCTTGATTTTTGTATTCTTCCATTCTAGCTTTTATTCTATTTTATTCCCCTTTTAGTCATTTTTAATCTCTATTCGTGTTTTTTATCACACTTTGTCACATTGTTCCCGGTCGTTTTAATGTAAAACACTTTGAATTGCCCCGTTGCTGAATATTGTGCTGTATAAATAAAGTTGCATTGCCTCTTTTTGGAGGTGCAGTTAGAGATGGTGAGTTTAAAGAATGAGGATCATGTGAGGAGAAGGGAGCGCTGGGAGAAGGTGAAAGAGGAGCAGTTGGAAGCAGGAATAGGAGGGAGGAAGGAGGAAGGAATCCTCTCCATCAGCCGGAGTCTCGTCTGGCCGTCACAGGGTTGTGTTCCAATTTGCTTTTCCGTTTCCGGAGCTTTCCCATGAGTGCATGCGGGAAAAATGAGGAAAAGCAGTGGAGGGATGGAACGAGATGGAAGCAGGAGGTGGAGGAGAAGAAGGGGAGGGAGGCGACATCTTTCTGAAGGAGAAACATCTGACAAGGAGGAACGTGGAGTGAGATGAAAGGATGACAGGTGGAGAAGAGAAGAACGCTCACCTCCACCCATGTCTGGTAGTTACTCTGCTGTGATGAACCAACCTGTGAGAGAGACATTTATAAACCCACACACACACACACACACACACACACAAGGACACACACACACACAAACAAACAAACCACACGTATGAACACGAAAATGCACTAACACACACCCAAAAACAAATACATACAAACAAACACACACACACTCTCTCTCACACACACACACACGTACACACACACACACACACACACACACACACAAACACAAATACATGCAAACAAACACACACACACACACAAAAACAAATACATGCAAACAAAACACACACACACGCGAACAAAACAGACGTATGAACACACACGCACTAACAAACACACAAATACACACAGGCAAATGCTAACACACACAAAGCAACACACACACACACATGTAAACACACACACAAAAACAAATACTTGCAAACACACACATGCAAACCAACACACACACAAACACATGCCAACAAAGACTCACAAACAAACACACACACCCATGCTCAGCCACACACACATGCAAACAAACGCACACTCACACACACATGCAAACACATACAATCACACACAGGTACATACCGTGTGTATGAGTGTGTGCGTGTGAGTGTGTGTGGTTGTGTGTTTGCACGCACACATTTGTGTATATGTGCGTGTTTGACAAGAGCCTCATTTAAATTCCCACAGAATCCAGGGGGGGTTCCCTTCTGCAGGTTTCGTGTGTGTGTGTGTGTGTGTGTGTGTGTGTGTGTGTGTGTGTGTGTGTGTGTGTGTGAAAAGAGCCGTGTCGTTCCTTTAAAGAACATTTCTACATCCCTCTGATGGAGAAACAGGGTTTCCAGTTTAAACCAGTACTTTGACTTTGCATAAACAACTAACACTCAAACTTCAAAGCAAAACTCTGAAAATAGCGCCGACTGAAAAGTAGAAAAACAAATCTCAAATAAACTTACAGCCTAATAATTATTTCCCCGCCGCCGTCATCTTCGCTGCTTTATCCGCCGCAGCTCATTCCTGTTTACGACATCACTCAAAAACCATTTCATGGATCGTTTTCAAATTTTATACCCATATCCACTTTGGAACAAGGAAGGACTGGATTGATTTCTGCCACTGGGCGAGCTTTATTCGCAAAGGTTTGTGGGTCATAATTTCTCAACAGTTGGTTCTATTGACTCCAGACTCTGTGAGTCTGAATCAACCTGAGGAGATCTATATGGAGATGATTCATAATTTCACAAGAGTAGTTCATATTTTACCCACTAGGTGGAGCTTTTCGTGGAAGACACAGTTTCTCGCCCGTAACTTCCGAACCAAAAGTCCAATCGTGTCTAAATTGAGCTCCGATGAATTGACACCAGGAAACGCGGCTTGTTTTATTCGTGATCTCAGATCTTATCTTCATCTTCTGATGGTAGAGCGGATTCGCAGAAATAGTTACGACGAGTGAATACGGAGTGTTTAGACTCAAATTTAATCTCTGGAGTTCAATCAGAGGGGGTTGCTTGTACAACGCAGGAGATCGGGGGCTTTTCAGCCGATATACCTTCGCTGTCAGGGACGACAAGCATAAGGCTTGAATAATTCCGAAAAACTCTCCACTTACGGTGCGATGTATTTTAAACGGCTAACGTTACTTCTTCCACTGCTTCTTTAAAAACACAGATTTTGGGAAGGTGAAAACCTGGAAAGTGGAAACAGGGAGTGAGTCATTCCACTGAATCCCCTCTCATCAGACACAGGACCGGTTCTGAGTCCCCGGGGTTTAAATGTGGGTCGTGTCAGTCAGCATTGATATGAAGATAGACGAGATCACGATGACGACTTTCGCCCGGAATTACAAATTGTTTTTAACTAACCGTACAATATTGCTACACATACTACAGTTTTGTGATGGACGAAGAAGAAACTTAAGTTTTTTTATCCCATTTCTATCCCTGAAAAATCGGGGATATTATGATATTCTTCGCATTAACGCGATAACTCAAAGACTCTTTCATGTTTTGCATCTATTTATTCTCTTTGGTAGGGGTCATATTCTGAGTCTCTATTTCTTAATAAGAAAAGTGACTGAACCTGTTTTAAAATATCAACCAGTGGCAGAATGTGAATGTTAAAGAGTAAGGGGCCAAGGACGGCGCCCTGAGGCACACCGGGCAAAAAAACACGCCAATCAAATAGGCGGCATTAATCGTGGCGTAATTGTGAAAGTCCCATTTGATAAACAGGATTTCCTTTGGCGTATTAAAGCATGTGAGAACTAAGAGAATTCTGTAACTTGATACAAACAAAACATGTTTATTAAGATTAAACAAAGACTTTGGTTTGTTTTTAAAAACAAAGAAGTTTTTAATTAACGTTGCTGTTTTTTTGCTAATATCTTTATATTATTATTACATTTTTTATTGAAAAATTAATCTGCTTTTAGTTTGTAGTACATTGAGATTTGATCCAAATGTAAAGTGCGTTATAAATAATATGTATTATTATTATTAATATTATCATTATTAAACAAATTAAAATGGACTATTTTTCCATGAAATACAAAAATCAATAAATCATTTTTTTAGAAATCCAATTTGTTCTTACGGTTAATAACATGCTTGACCAGATGATTAATCCTCGTATGGTAAATTTAGAGTCGCTTAGATTTTAAATATATAAATAAATACCCCCCACCCCCATAGAAAAAAAGAAAAAAAAAACATTCAAAGAAATAGATTTCTTTCAGACATGAAAGGGTTTTAAGAAGAAAAACTCCTTCCGTGTAACTGAGACCGTCCTCGGCATCATCCGTGCGTCTCCTGAACACGCTAAGATGTTGCTGTGTGGCTTCTTTGTTAGCAACGAGGATAAAAGGCTGAGATCGATACCTTTTCAAAGTAAACCGGGTCATTAAGGGGATAACCACCGCCACCCACCCAGGCCTTTTCTCATCGACCACCTCTGGAGGGAGGGAGAGAAAAGAGGAAGTGTGTGTGTGTGTGTGTGTGTTCTTTGTGATTCGTCTGGCGGCGTCTGAGCGCTCGCCTGCGGTGATTCATCGTAAACCTAACAGCGAGGTCATTATGACTGAAAGTGTTGCAGTTTGAGATTGAGTCAAACTCTCGCCGATTCAAAGTTGGACTTCCTTACGTCTGGTTAAACGTTGGCAAACCTTCGTTAGATTGTGTTAAAGTGGAATAACGAGGCGACAGCGACGGTATATCCCTGACGAGCCCCCGATCCCCTGCGTTGTACTAGCAATCCCCTCCGATGGAACTTAGATTAAAAACCTCAAACATTCCATATTGGCTCAACCGAACTGTTTCTCTGAGGTCAGCAGTCTGCTACAGGATCAGATCCCACAGTGACTCAATAATGAAGATTCATTTTCCACATATTGATTTGGCATAAGGTTTTACACCGGATCCCGTTACCGACGCAAACCTCCCTATTTATCCGGGCTTGGTACCGGTACTAGGAGGATCTGATTTCTGACCCTTTTGTGTTGAGAAATAATATACCACCAGTATAAAACCTGTGGTTTTTGGTAAAAAAGCTCCCCCTAGTGACCGAGATATGAACTCCTAGAGTAAAATGTGATCCATACATGATGGATCGATGGATCGCACGTCGATTCACGTGCACCACATTTGGAATAAATCGGACCAATGGTTGAGAAATGATGGCCTGAAAGCTTTTGCGAATAAAGCTCCAACTAGTGGAGGAAATATGCAACTGACCTTTCCCAAATCAATCCAGTTCTGTAGGACATTAATTGCCTCCATCTTTTTTTTTTCCAGACCAACGTCTAACGTCTCAGTTTACGCAGGATTTCAATCATTTCTCTCGAGAATGTTTACTTGATGTTTACTCAGTGGGTCCGGTCACGCGTTTGGCCGCCCGCCGGTATTCGT
>JBBDHG010000416.1:120000-124453 GCA_037951165.1 Lophius americanus
TCTCTCTTCTCTCTGTCTCTCTGTCTCTCTCTTCTCTCTGTCTCTCTGTCTCTCTCTTCTCTCTCTCTCTCTCTTCTCTCTCTCATCTCTCTCTTCTCTTTTCCTCTCTCTTCTCTTTTCCCTCTCTCTTCTCTTTTCCCTCTCTCTTCTCACTCTCTGTTCTCTCTCTCTTCTCTCTCTCTTCTCTCTCATCTCTCTCTCTTTCTCTCTCTTCTCTCTCATCTCTCTCTCATCTCTCTCTCTTCTCTCTCTTTTCTCTCTCTTTCTCTCTCTTCTCTCTCCTCTCTCTCTCTCTCTCTCTCTCTTCCCCTCTCTCTCCTCTCTCTCTCATCTCTCTCTCTCTCTTCCCTCTCTCTCCTCTCTCTCTCATCTCTCTCTCATCTCTCTCTCTTCTCTCTCTCTTCTCTCTCTCTCTCTCTCTCTAAAGTTGCTCAGTTTTAGTTTATACAGTACATTTATCTACATCTGTTTCTCATAATTAGCACATCGGACCCGATGACAGGAAGCAGAGTAACTCAGTGACATCACACACGTGTCATAGTTTCATGTTCATTCATTCGTCGCACTGGAAGGAAAAAAAACGCCCCATCGAAAAGAAGTAGAAAAGAAATGAAAGAAATCCACTAGGAGAAATGTGAGATAGATTCTCCTCAAGCCGATTCATAGGCACCCAGTTTGATTACATCGGACCAAGAAAGCTCCCCTTAGAACCTTTTTCCGCCGAGCTGGTTCCAGGTCTGGTTTGGAGCCAGAGCCGGACTTAGCACCAGCTCCTGGCTCTCAAAACTGGTGCCACACAAGCACCAAGTCTCTGCTTGTCTGAGTGGCCCAGTCCTTCAACCAGACTCCTGGACTGAAGATACGACCGTAAAAAGAGTGACGGGGACTCAAGGAGAGTCGTAGGGCGACGCAGAGAGATAAAAGGAAGGGGGGGGGGGAGAGAAAGGTGATAAAAGTAGATCTGAGAGGGAGGGAAGGAGGCTTAAAGGAGATATGGGCTGAGAGGAGAGAGAGAGAAAAAAGAGCCATCTTTACCGCTGAGATGAGACATCTTAAGATGAAGTGGAAGATATGTGGGAGAGAGAGAGAGAGAGAGAGAGAGACAGAGAGAGAGAGAGAGAGAGAAGAGAGAGAGAGAGAGAGAGAGAGAGACGGGTGTCATGGCTACTCATCATCACACTGCCGAAGGTGACATTGATTAGCGTTTGCCATCGGCGGGGAATCTTTGAGCCAGTCGACGGGAAGGTCAGATAAATATCCTAGTGAACATCCTAGTTCACTTCCTACCTAGACACATCCTAGTTCACTTCATTCCTAGACACATCCTAGTTCACTTCATACCTAGACACATCCTAGTTTCACTTCATACCTAGACACATCCTAGTTCACTTCATACCTAGACACATCCTAGTTCACTTCATTCCTAGACACATCCTAGTTCACTTCATACCTAGACACATCCTAGTTCACTTCATACCTAGACACATCCTAGTTCACTTCATTCCTAGACACATCCTAGTTCACTTCATACCTAGACACATCCTAGTTCACTTCATACCTAGACACATCCTAGTTCACTTCATACCTAGACACATCCTAGTTCACTTCGTACCTAGACACATCCTAGTTCACTTCGTACCTAGACACATCCTAGTTCACTTCGTACCTAGACACATCCTAGTTCACTTCGTACCTAGGACACATCCTAGTTCACTTCATACCTAGACACATCCTAGTTCACTTCATTCCTAGACACATCCTAGTTCACTTCATACCCTAGACACATCCCTAGTTCACTTCATACCTAGACACATCCTAGTTCACTTCATTCCTAGACACATCCTAGTTCACTTCATACCTAGACCACATCCTAGTTCACTTCATACCTAGACACATCCTAGTTCACTTCATTCCTAGACACATCCTAGTTCACTTCATACCTAGACACATCCTAGTTCACTTCATACCTAGACACATCCTAGTTCACTTCATTCCTAGACACATCCTAGTTCACTTCATACCTAGACACATCCTAGTTCACTCATTCCTAGACACATCCTAGTTCACTTCATACCTAGACACATCCTAGTTCACTTCATACCTAGACACATCCTAGTTCACTTCATACCTAGACACATCTAGTTCACTTCATTCCTAGACACATCCTAGTTCACTTCATACCTAGACACATCCTAGTTCACTTCATACCTAGACACATCCTAGTTCACTTCATTCCTAGACACATCCTAGTCACTTCATACCTAGACACATCTAGTTCACTTCATTCCATAGACACATCCTAGTTCACTTCATACCTAGACACATCCTAGTTCACTTCATACCTAGACACATCCTAGTTCACTTCATTCCTAGAACATCCTAGTCACTTCATACCTAGACACATCCTAGTTCACTTCATTCCTAGACACATCCTAGTTCACTTCATACCTAGACACATCCTAGTTCACTTCATTCCTAGACACATCCTAGTTCACTTCATACCTAGACACATCCTAGTTCACTTCATACCTAGACACATCCTAGTTCACTTCATTCCTAGACACATCCTAGTTCACTTCATACCTAGACACATCCTAGTTCACTTCATTCCTAGACACATCCTAGTTCACTTCATACCTAGACACATCCTAGTTCACTTCATACCTAGAACACATCCTAGTTCACTTCATACCTAGACACATCCTAGTTCACTTCATTCCTAGACACATCCTAGTTCACTTCATACCTAGACACATCCTAGTTCACTTCATACCTAGACACATCCTAGTTCACTTCATTCCTAGACACATCCTAGTTCACTTCATACCTAGACACATCCTAGTTCACTTCATTCCTAGACACTTCCTAGTTCACTTCATACCTAGACACATCCTAGTTCACTTCATACCTAGACACATCCTAGTTCACATTCATTCCTAGACACATCCTAGTTCACTTCATACCTAGACACATCCTAGTTCACTTCATTCTAGACACATCCTAGTTCACTCATACCTAGACACATCCTGTTCACTTCATACCTAGACACATCCTAGTTCACTTCATACCTAGACACATCCTAGTTCACTTCATACTAGACACATCCTAGTTCACTTCAACACCTAGGATCAGCGTATCCTATATATATATATTTATATATATATATATATGTATTCATGTATGTATGTATGTATGTATATATATCATATAATCATATAAATTTAGGGTTACGGTATAAACAAATGTAAATATATGTACATATAAGTAAAAAAGCTGAACCTGACTTGACTTTTGGACTTCAGTTGTTTTGGTCCGCCATCGTCTGAATTGAATCCAGCGGCAGAAACAGGATGAACTCCAGGACTGGAGTCGGAACACGATGAACTCCAGGACTGGAGTTGATCGCAGAAATGTACGTTCATTAGTGGTGAATTACCTGACGCGTGTGAACGGCTTATTTATTTCGGCGCTAAATTGTCCGATAGCTTGTCTGTGGCGACTTGCACATTATCACCTGCGGCGAAGCAGGCGCTCGCTGCGTGAGATCGGAACGGTGCGATGTTTCACCGCGAGGTGGAGGTGTTGGTGTCGGTGGAGGTGTTGGGGAGGTGAGGAGCAAATGGAAGAAGAGAGAGAGAGAGAGAGAGAGAGAGAGAGAGAGAGAGAGAGAGAGAGAGAGAGAGGAGAGAGAGAGAGAGAGAGAGAGAGATGCCATTCAGTCTTCCTGTCTGTCTGGATACGTACATTTTCCTCCCTTTGCATTAGATATAATAGTTTGGATGCAGTTTCAAAAACTTAAAATCACGCCGCCCTCATTCTCTCCACATTCACGCCCGCCCCACCTCCACCTCCACCTCCACCTCAACCATCTGTCCTGTAATAACCTAACGGACCGGTGGTGCAGCATCCAAAGCCTGACTTGCCCTTCACCATGTCACTGCCTACCTTCACACCGCAGGAGAAATCATCCCCAGGAACATTTGTTTTAAGTATCTACGTCGATCTGAGTGTGAGGAAGAACTGGGTGGATTTGGGAAAGGTTATATTTCCACCACTAGACAGGAACTTGATTTCCAAAATTTCGCCACTGATTTCACAAGTTTTGGTCCGATTTAGTCAAATTTGATGCAAATGAACTCGTTTCTGGAGAAATTATATATAAATATATATATATATATCATACATCATTTATATATGGTATTTTACTCTGATTGTTCCTCTTTTACACTCCAGGGGGATCTTTTTTTTTATATTAAAGACACTTTTTCCTAAGACAAAACTTCACATTTGGCTAGTAAGGGCTAGCATGTCGGTGCACTGCCTAGCCGAACCTCGTTCAGCATGGATTTCCATGTTTTCCTGTCAGGTCCCACATTAACGTTTACACTACAGAAGAGACGCGGTCCAAACACGTCCCCGACCACCTCGGCAAGAGGTTTGAATCATCGGATCA
>JBBDHG010000417.1:12500-17500 GCA_037951165.1 Lophius americanus
TATAGATCTATAGATCTATCTATCTATATAGATCTATGTATCTAGATCAATCTAGATAGATCTATCTATCTAGATCTATCTATCTATCTATCTAGATCTATCTATCTATGTATCTATCTAGATCTATCTATCTATCTATCTATCTATCTATCTATCTATCTATCTATCTATCTATCTATCTATCTATCTATCTATCTATCTATCTTCTATCTATCTATCTATCTATCTATCTATCTATCTATATAGATCTATGTATCTAGATCAATCTAGATAGATCTATCTATCTATCTAGATCTATCTATGTATATAGATCTATCTATCTATCTATCTATGTATCTAGATCTATCTATGTATCTAGATCTATCTATGTATATAGAACTATCTATCTATGTATATAGATCTATATATCTATCTATCTATATAGATCTATGTATCTAGATCAATCTAGATAGATCTATCTATCTAGATCTATCTATCTAGATCTATCTAGATCTATCTATCTAGATCTATCTATCTATCTATCTATCTATCTATATAGATCTATGTATCTAGATCAATCTAGATAGATAGATCTATCTATCTATCTATCTATCTATCTATCTATGTATCTATGTATCTATGTATCTAGAGCTATCTATGTATCTAGATCTATCTATGTATCTATCTAGATCTATCTAGATCTATCTATCTAGATCTATCTATCTATCTATCTATCTATCTATCTATCTATGTATATAGATCTATCTATGTATCTAGATCTATCTATGTATCTAGATCTATCTATGTATCTAGATCTATCGATCTATCTGTATAGATCTATCGATCTATCTGTATAGATCTATCTATCTATCTATATAGATCTATCTATCTATCTATCTATCTATCTATCTATCTATCTATATAGATCTATCTATCTATCTATCTATATAGATCTATCTATATAGATCTATCTATATAGATCTATAAATATAGATCTATCTATATAGATCTATCTATATAGATCTATCTATCTATCTATATAGATCTATCTATCTATCTATATAGATCTATGTATCTAGATCAATCTAGATAGATCTATCTATCTAGATCTATCTATCTATGTATCTATCTAGATCTATCTAGATCTATCTATCTAGATCTATCTATCTATCTATCTATCTATCTATGTATATAGATCTATCTATGTATCTAGATCTATCTATGTATCTAGATCTATCGATCTATCTGTATAGATCTATCGATCTATCTGTATAGATCTATCTATCTATCTATATAGATCTATCTATCTATCTATCTATCTATCTATCTATATAGATCTATCTATCTATCTATCTATCTATATAGATCTATCTATATAGATCTATCTATATAGATCTATCTATATAGATCTATCTATGTAGATCTATCTATCTATCTATCTATCTATCTATCTATCTATCTATCGATCTATCTATATAGATCTATGTAATCTACATCAATCTAGATAGATCTATCTATCTATCTAGATCTATCTATGTATATAGATCTATCTATCTATCTATCTATCTATCTATCTATCTATCTATCTATCTATCTATCTATCTATCTATCTATCTATCTATCTATCTATCTATCTATCTATCTATCTATATAGATCTATGTATCTAGATCAATCTAGATAGATCTATCTATCTATCTAGATCTATCTATGTATATAGATCTATCTATCTATCTATCTATGTATTTAGATCTATCTATGTATCTAGATCTATCTATGTATACAGAACTATCTATCTATGTATATAGATCTATATATCTATCTATCTATATAGATCTATGTATCTAGATCAATCTAGATAGATCTATCTATCTAGATCTATCTATCTAGATCTATCTAGATCTATCTATCTAGATCTATCTATCTATCTATCTATCTATATAGATCTATGTATCTAGATCAATCTAGATAGATAGATCTATCTATCTATCTATCTATCTATCTATCTATGTATCTATGTATCTATGTATCTAGAGCTATCTATGTATCTAGATCTATCTATGTATCTAGATCAATCTAGATAGATCTATCTATCTAGATCTATCTATCTATGTATCTATCTATGTATCTAGATCTATCTATGTATCTAGATCTATCGATCTATCTGTATAGATCTATCTATCTATCTATATAGAATCTATCTATCTATCTATCTATCTATCTATCTATCTATCTATATAGATCTATCTATCTATCTATCTATATAGATCTATCTATATAGATCTATCTATATAGATCTATAAATATAGATCTATCTATATAGATCTATCTATATAGATCTATCTATCTATCTATATAGATCTATCTATCTATCTATATAGATCTATGTATCTAGATCAATCTAGATAGATCTATCTATCTAGATCTATCTATCTATGTATCTATCTAGATCTATCTAGATCTATCTATCTAGATCTATCTATCTATCCATCTATCTATCTATGTATATAGATCTATCTATGTATCTAGATCTATCTATGTATCTAGATCTATCGATCTATCTGTATAGATCTATCGATCTATCTGTATAGATCTATCTATCTATCTATATAGATCTATCTATCTATCTATCTATCTATCTATATAGATCTATCTATCTATCTATCTATATAGATCTATCTATATAGATCTATCTATATAGATCTATCTATATAGATCTATCTATCTATCTATCTATATAGATCTATCTTTCTATCTATCTATATAGATCTATCTATATAGATCTATCTATGTAGATCTATCTATCTATCTATCTATCTATCTATCTATCTATCTATCTATCTATCTATCTATCTATCTATCTATCTATCTATATAGATCTATGTATCTACATCAATCTAGATAGATCTATCTATCTATCTAGATCTATCTATGTATATAGATCTATCTATCTATCTATCTATGTATCTAGATCTATCTATGTATCTAGATCTATCTATCTATGTATCTATCTAGATCTATCTATCTATCTAGATCTATCTAGCTATGAATCTAGATCAATCTAGATAGATCTATCTATGTATCTAGATCTATCTTTCTATCTATCTATGTATCTAGATCTATCTATGTATCTAGATTTATCTATGTATATAGATCTATCTGTGTATCTAGAACTATCTATGTATATAGATCTATCTATCTATGTATATAGATCTATCTATGTATCTATCTAGATCTATCTAGATCTATCTATCTAGATCTATCTATCTATCTATCTATCTATCTATCTATCTATCTATGTATATAGATCTATCTATGTATCTAGATCTATCTATGTATCTAGATCTATCGATCTATCTGTATAGATCTATCGATCTATCTGTATAGATCTATCTATCTATCTATATAGATCTATCTATCTATCTATCTATCTATCTATCTATATAGATCTATCTATCTATCTATCTATCTATCTATCTATCTATCCATCCATCCATCCATCCATCCATCCATCCATCCATCCATCCATCCATATCCATCTATCTATCTATCTATCTATCTATCTATCTATCTATCTATCTATCTATCTATCTATCTATCTATCTATCTATCTATCTATCTATCTATCTATCTATCTATCTATATCGATCTATCTATCTATCTATTCTATCTATATAGATCTATCTATCTAGATCTATCTATGTATATAGATCTATCTATCTATCTATGTATCTAGATCTATCTATGTATCTAGATCTATCTATGTATATAGATCTATATATCTATGTATATAGATCTATATATCTATCTATCTATATAGATCTATGTATCTAGATCAATCTAGATAGATCTATCTATCTAGATCTATCTATCTATGTATCTATCTAGATCTATCTAGATCTATCTAGATCTATCTATCCAGATCTATCTATCTATCTATCTATCTATCTATCTATCTATCTATCTATATAGATCTATGTATCTAGATCAATCTAGATAGATAGATCTATCTATCTATCTATCTATCTATCTATCTATCTATCTATCTATCTATCTATCTATCTATCTATCTATCTATCTATATATGTATCTATGTATCTAGAGCTATCTATGTATCTAGATCTATCTATGTATCTAGATCTATCTAGCTATATAGATCTATCGATCTATCTGTATAGATCTATCTATCTATCTATCTATATAGATCTATCTATCTATCTATCTATCTATCTATCTATCTATGTATGTATATAGATCTATCTATTTATCTAGATCTATCTATGTATCTAGATCTATCTATCTATGTATCTATCTAGATCTATCTATCTATCTAGATCTATCTAGCTATGAATCTAGATCAATCTAGATAGATCTATCTATGTATCTAGATCTATCTTTCTATCTATCTATGTATCTAGATCTATCTATGTATCTAGATTTATCTATGTATATAGATCTATCTGTGTATCTAGAACTATCTATGTATATAGATCTATCTATCTATGTATATAGATCTATCTATGTATCTATCTAGATCTATCTAGATCTATCTATCTAGATCTATCTATCTATCTATCTATCTATCTATCTATCTATGTATATAGATCTATCTATGTATCTAGATCTATCTATGTATCTAGATCTATCGATCTATCTGTATAGATCTATCGATCTATCTGTATAGATCTATCTATCTATCTATATAGATCTATCTATCTATCTATCTATCTATCTATCTATATAGATCTATCTATCTATCTATCTATCTATCTATCTATCCATCCATCCATCCATCCATCCATCCATCCATCCATCCATCCATCCATCCATCCATCCATCCATCCATCCATCTATCTATCTATCTATCTATCTATCTATCTATCTATCTATCTATCTATCTATCTATCTATCTATCTATCTATCTATCTATCTATCTATCTATCTATCTATCTATCTATCTATCTATCTATCTATCTATCTATCTATCTATCTATATAGATCTATGTATCTACATCAATCTAGA
>JBBDHG010000417.1:27500-32500 GCA_037951165.1 Lophius americanus
TCTATATAGATCTATGTATCTAGATCAATCTAGATAGATCTATCTATCTATCTAGATCTATCTATGTATATAGATCTATCTATCTATCTATCTATGTATCTAGATCTATCTATGTATCTAGATCTATCTATGTATATAGATCTATCTATCTATGTATATAGATCTATATATCTATCTATCTATATAGATCTATGTATCTAGATCAATCTAGATAGATCTATCTATCTAGATCTATCTATCTATCTATCTATCTAGATCTATCTAGATCTATCTATCTAGATCTATCTATCTATCTATCTATCTATCTATCTATCTATCTATCTATCTATATAGATCTATGTATCTAGATCAATCTAGATAGATCTATCTATCTATCTATCTATCTATCTATCTATCTATCTATGTATCTATGTATCTATGTATCTAGAGCTATCTATGTATCTAGATCTATCTATGTATCTAGATCAATCTAGATAGATCTACCTATCTATCTATGTATCTATCTAGATCTATCTAGATCTATCTATCTAGATCTATCTATCTATCTATCTATCTATCTATCTATGTATATAGATCTATCTATGTATCTAGATCTATCTATGTATGTAGATCTATCGATCTATCTGTATAGATCTATCTATCTATCTATCTATCTATCTATCTATGTATATAGATCTATCTATGTATCTAGATCTATCTATGTATGTAGATCTATCGATCTATCTGTATAGATCTATCTATATATCTATCTATATAGATCTATCTATATAGATCTATCTATGTAGATCTATCTATATAGATCTATCTATCTATATAGATCTATCTATCTATCTATCTATGTATAGATCTATCTATCTATCTATCTATCTATCTATCTATCTATCTATCTATCTATCTATCTATCTATCTATCTATCTATCTATCTATCTATCTATCTATCTATATATGTATCTATGTATCTAGAGCTATCTATGTATCTAGATCTATCTATGTATCTAGATCTATCTATGTATCTATCTAGATCTATCTATCTATCTATCTAGATCTATCTATCTATGTATCTATCTAGATCTATCTATCTATCTATCTATCTATCTATCTATCTATCTATCTATCTATCTATCTATCTATCTATATAGATCTATGTATCTAGATCAATCTAGATAGATCTATCTATCTATCTAGATCTATCTATGTATATAGATCTATCTATCTATCTATCTATGTATCTAGATCTATCTATGTATCTAGATCTATCTATGTATATAGAACTATCTATCTATGTATATAGATCTATATATCTATCTATCTATATAGATCTATGTATCTAGATCAATCTAGATAGATCTATCTATCTAGATCTATCTATCTAGATCTATCTAGATCTATCTATCTAGATCTATCTATCTATCTATCTATCTATATAGATCTATGTATCTAGATCAATCTAGATAGATAGATCTATCTATCTATCTATCTATCTATCTATGTATCTATGTATCTATGTATCTAGAGCTATCTATGTATCTAGATCTATCTATGTATCTAGATCAATCTAGATAGATCTATCTATCTAGATCTATCTATCTATGTATCTATCTAGATCTATCTAGATCTATCTAGATCTATCTATCTAGATCTATCTATCTATCTATCTATCTATCTATCTATGTATATAGATCTATCTATGTATCTAGATCTATCTATGTATCTAGATCTATCTATGTATCTAGATCTATCGATCTATCTGTATAGATCTATCGATCTATCTGTATAGATCTATCTATCTATCTATATAGATCTATCTATCTATCTATCTATCTATCTATCTATCTATATAGATCTATCTATCTATCTATCTATATAGATCTATCTATATAGATCTATCTATATAGATCTATAAATATAGATCTATCTATATAGATCTATCTATATAGATCTATCTATCTATCTATATAGATCTATCTATCTATCTATATAGATCTATGTATCTAGATCAATCTAGATAGATCTATCTATCTAGATCTATCTATCTATGTATCTATCTAGATCTATCTAGATCTATCTATCTAGATCTATCTATCTATCTATCTATCTATCTATGTATATAGATCTATCTATGTATCTAGATCTATCTATGTATCTAGATCTATCGATCTATCTGTATAGATCTATCGATCTATCTGTATAGATCTATCTATCTATCTATATAGATCTATCTATCTATCTATCTATCTATCTATATAGATCTATCTATCTATCTATCTAGATAGATCTATCTATATAGATCTATCTATATAGATCTATCTATATAGATCTATCTATCTATCTATATAGATCTATATTTCTATCTATCTATATAGATCTATCTATGTAGATCTATCTATCTATCTATCTATCTATCTATCTATCTATCTATCTATCTATCTATCTATCTATCTATCTATCTATCTATCTATATAGATCTATGTATCTACATCAATCTAGATAGATCTATCTATCTATCTAGATCTATCTATGTATATAGATCTATCTATCTATCTATCTATCTATGTATCTAGATCTATCTATGTATCTAGATCTATCTATCTATGTATCTATCTAGATCTATCTATCTATCTAGATCTATCTAGCTATGAATCTAGATCAATCTAGATAGATCTATCTATGTATCTAGATCTATCTTTCTATCTATCTATGTATCTAGATCTATCTATGTATCTAGATTTATCTATGTATATAGATCTATCTATGTATCTAGAACTATCTATGTATATAGATCTATATATCTATGTATATAGATCTATCTATGTATCTATCTAGATCTATCTAGATCTATCTATCTAGATCTATCTATCTATCTATCTATCTATCTATCTATCTATCTATCTATCTATATAGATCTATGTATCTACATCAATCTAGATAGATCTATCTATCTATCTAGATCTATCTATGTATCTATCTAGATCTATCTATCTATCTATCTAGATCTATCTATCTATGTATCTATCTAGATCTATCTATCTATCTATCTATCTATCTATCTATCTATCTATCTATCTATCTATATAGATCTATGTATCTAGATCAATCTAGATAGATCTATCTATCTATCTAGATCTATCTATGTATATAGATCTATCTATCTATCTATCTATGTATCTAGATCTATCTATGTATCTAGATCTATCTATGTATATAGATCTATCTATCTATGTATATAGATCTATATATCTATCTATCTATATAGATCTATGTATCTAGATCAATCTAGATAGATCTATCTATCTAGATCTATCTATCTATGTATCTATCTAGATCTATCTAGATCTATCTATCTAGATCTATCTATCTATCTATCTATCTATCTATCTATCTATCTATCTATCTATCTATATAGATCTATGTATCTAGATCAATCTAGATAGATCTATCTATCTATCTATCTATCTATCTATCTATGTATCTATGTATCTATGTATCTAGAGCTATCTATGTATCTAGATCTATCTATTTATCTAGATCAATCTAGATAGATCTATCTATCTATCTATGTATCTATCTAGATCTATCTAGATCTATCTATCTAGATCTATCTATCTATCTATCTATCTATCTATCTATCTATCTATGTATATAGATCTATCTATGTATCTAGATCTATCTATGTATGTAGATCTATCGATCTATCTGTATAGATCTATCTATCTATCTATCTATCTATCTATCTATGTATATAGATCTATCTATGTATCTAGATCTATCTATGTATGTAGATCTATCGATCTATCTGTATAGATCTATCTATCTATCTATCTATATAGATCTATCTATATAGATCTATCTATGTAGATCTATCTATATAGATCTATCTATCTATATAGATCTATCTATCTATCTATCTATGTATAGATCTATCTATCTATCTATCTATCTATGTATCTAGATCTATCTGTCTATCTATCTATCTATCTATCTATCTATCTATCTATCTATCTATCTATCTATCTATGTATCTAGATCTATCTATGTATCTAGATCTATCTATGTATCTAGATCTATCGATCTATCTGTATAGATCTATCTATTTATCTATATAGATCTATCTATCTATCTATCTATCTATCTATCTATCTATCTATCTATCTATCTATCTATATAGATCTATGTATCTACATCAATCTAGATAGATCTATCTATCTATCTAGATCTATCTATGTATCTATCTAGATCTATCTATCTATCTATCTAGATCTATCTATCTATGTATCTATCTAGATCTATCTATCTATCTATCTATCTATATAGATCTATGTATCTAGATCAATCTAGATAGATCTATCTATCTATCTAGATCTATCTATGTATATAGATCTATCTATCTATCTATCTATCTATGTATCTAGATCTTTCTATGTATCTAGATCTATCTATGTATATAGATCTATCTATCTATGTAAATAGATCTATATATCTATCTATCTATATAGATCTATGTATCTAGATCAATCTAGAAAGATATATCTATCTAGATCTATCTATCTATGTATCTATCTAGATCTATCTAGATCTATCTATCTAGATCTATCTATCTATCTATCTATCTATCTATCTATCTATCTATCTATATAGATCTATGTATCTAGATCAATCTAGATAGATAGATCTATCTATCTATCTATCTATCTATCTATCTATCTATCTATCTATCTATCTATCTATCTATCTATCTATCTATCTATCTATCTATCTATCTATCTATCTATCTATATATGTATCTATGTATCTATGTATCTAGAGCTATCTATGTATCTAGATCTATCTATGTATCTAGATCTATCTAGCTATATAGATCTATCGATCTATCTGTATAGATCTATCTATCTATCTATCTATATAGATCTATCTATCTATCTATCTATCTATCTATCTATCTATCTATCTATGTATGTATATAGATCTATCTATTTATCTAGATCTATCTGTATAGATCTATC
>JBBDHG010000417.1:37500-40000 GCA_037951165.1 Lophius americanus
TCTATGTATCTAGAGCTATCTATGTATCTAGATCTATCTATGTATCTAGATCTATCTAGCTATATAGATCTATCGATCTATCTGTATAGATCTATCTATCTATCTATCTATATAGATCTATCTATCTATCTATCTATCTATCTATCTATCTATCTATCTATGTATGTATATAGATCTATCTATTTATCTAGATCTATCTGTATAGATCTATCTATCTATCTATCTATCTATCTATCTATCTATATAGATCTATCTATCTATCTATCTATCTAGATCTATCTATATAGATCTATCTATCTAGATCTATCTATATAGATCTATCTATATAGATCTATCTATATAGATCTATCTATCTATCTATATAGATCTATCTATCTATCTATCTATCTATCTATATAGATCTATCTATATAGATCTATCTATGTAGATCTATCTATATAGATCTATCTATCTATATAGATCTATCTATCTATCTATCTATCTATCTATGTATAGATCTATCTATCTATCTATCTATGTATCTAGATCTATCTGTCTATCTATCTATCTATCTATCTATCTATCTATCTATCTATCTATCTATCTATCTATCTATGTATCTAGATCTATCTATGTATCTAGATCTATCTATGTATCTAGATCTATCGATCTATCTGTATAGATCTATCTATTTATCTATATAGATCTATCTATCTATCTATCTATCTATCTATCTATCTATCTATCTATCTATCTATCTATCTATCTATCTATCTATATAGATCTATGTATCTACATCAATCTAGATAGATCTATCTATCTATCTAGATCTATCTATGTATCTATCTAGATCTATCTATCTATCTATCTAGATCTATCTATCTATGTATCTATCTAGATCTATCTATCTATCTATCTATCTATCTATCTATATAGATCTATGTATCTAGATCAATCTAGATAGATCTATCTATCTATCTAGATCTATCTATGTATATAGATCTATCTATCTATCTATCTATGTATCTAGATCTATCTATGTATCTAGATCTATCTATCTAAGTATCTATCTAGATCTATCTATCTATCTAGATCTATCTAGCTATGAATCTAGATCAATCTAGATAGATCTATCTATGTATCTAGATCTATCTTTCTATCTATCTATGTATCTAGATCTATCTATGTATCTAGATTTATCTATGTATATAGATCTATCTATGTATCTAGAACTATCTATGTATATAGATCTATCTATCTAGGTATATAGATCTATCTATGTATCTATCTAGATCTATCTAGATCTATCTATCTAGATCTATCTATCTATCTATCTATCTATCTATCTATCTATGTATATAGATCTATCTATGTATCTAGATCTATCTATGTATCTAGATCTATCGATCTATCTGTATAGATCTATCGATCTATCTGTATAGATCTATCTATCTATCTATTTAGATCTATCTATCTATCTATCTATCTATATAGATCTATCTATCTATCTATCTATCTATCTATCTATCTATCTATCTATCTATCTATCCATCCATCCATCCATCCATCCATCCATCCATCCATCCATCCATCCATCCATCCATCCATCCATCCATCCATCTATCTATCTATCTATCTATCTATCTATGTATATAGATCTATCTATGTATCTAGATCTATCTATGTATGTAGATCTATCGATCTATCTGTATAGATCTATCTATCTATCTATCTATATAGATCTATCTATATAGATCTATCTATGTAGATCTATCTATATAGATCTATCTATCTATATAGATCTATCTATCTATCTATCTATGTATAGATCTATCTATCTATCTATCTATCTATGTATCTAGATCTATCTGTCTATCTATCTATCTATCTATCTATCTATCTATCTATCTATCTATCTATGTATCTAGATCTATCTATGTATCTAGATCTATCTATGTATCTAGATCTATCGATCTATCTGTATAGATCTATCTATTTATCTATATAGATCTATCTATCTATCTATCTATCTATCTATCTATCTATCTATCTATCTATCTATCTATATAGATCTATGTATCTACATCAATCTAGATAGATCTATCTATCTATCTAGATCTATCTATGTATCTATCTAGATCTATCTATCTATCTATCTAGATCTATCTATCTATGTATCTATCTAGATCTATCTATCTATCTATCTATCTATATAGATCTATGTATCTAGATCAATCTAGATAGATCTATCTATCTATCTAGATCTATCTATGTATATAGATCTATCTATCTATCTATCTATCTATGTATCTAGATCTATCTATGTATCTAGATCTATCTATGTATATAGATCTATCTATCTATGTAAATAGATCTATATATCTATCTATCTATATAGATCTATGTATCTAGATCAATCTAGATAGATCTATCTATCTAGATCTATCTATCTATGTATCTATCTAGATCTATCTAGATCTATCTATCTAGATCTATCTATGTATCTATCTAGATCTATCTA
>JBBDHG010000417.1:55000-57500 GCA_037951165.1 Lophius americanus
TCTATCTATCTATCTAGATCTATCTAGCTATGAATCTAGATCAATCTAGATAGATCTATCTATGTATCTAGATCTATCTTTCTATCTATCTATGTATCTAGATCTATCTATGTATCTAGATTTATCTATGTATATAGATCTATCTATGTATCTAGAACTATCTATGTATATAGATCTATCTATCTATGTATATAGATCTATCTCTGTATCTATCTAGATCTATCTAGATCTATCTATCTAGATCTATCTATCTATCTATCTATCTATCTATCTATCTATCTATGTATATAGATCTATCTATGTATCTAGATCTATCTATGTATCTAGATCTATCGATCTATCTGTATAGATCTATCGATCTATCTGTATAGATCTATCTATCTATCTATTTAGATCTATCTATCTATCTATCTATATAGATCTATCTATCTATCTATCTATCTATCTATCTATCTATCTATCCATCCATCCATCCATCCATCCATCCATCCATCCATCCATCCATCCATCCATCCATCCATCCATCCATCCATCCATCCATCCATCCATCCATCCATCCATCCATCCATCTATCTATCTATCTATCTATCTATCTATCTATCTATATAGATCTATGTATCTAGATAGATCTATCTATCTATCTAGATCTATCTATGTATCTATCTAGATCTATCTATCTATCTAGATCTATCTATCTATGTATCTATCTAGATCTATCTATCTATCTATCTATCTATCTATCTATCTATCTATCTATATAGATCTATGTATCTAGATCAATCTAGATAGATCTATCTATCTATCTAGATCTATCTATGTATATAGATCTATCTATCTATCTATCTATGTATCTAGATCTATCTAGATCTATCTATCTAGATCTATCTATCTATCTATCTATCTATCTATCTATATAGATCTATGTATCTAGATCAATCTAGATAGATAGATCTATCTATCTATCTATCTATCTATATATCTATGTATCTATGTATCTATGTATCTAGAGCTATCTATGTATCTAGATCTATCTATGTATCTAGATCAATCTAGATAGATCTATCTATCTATCTATGTATCTATCTAGATCTATCTAGATCTATCTAGATCTATCTATCTAGATCTATCTATCTATCTATCTATCTATCTATCTATCTATGTATATAGATCTATCTATGTATCTAGATCTATCTATGTATGTAGATCTATCGATCTATCTGTATAGATCTATCGATCTATCTGTATAGATCTATCTATCTATCTATATAGATCTATCTATCTATCTATCTATCTATCTATATAGATCTATCTATCTATCTATCTATATAGATCTATCTATATAGATCTATCTATATAGATCTATCTATATAGATCTATCTATATAGATCTATCTATCTATCTATATAGATCTATCTATCTATCTATCTATCTATATAGATCTATCTATATAGATCTATCTATGTAGATCTATCTATATAGATCTATCTATCTATCTATCTATGTATAGATCTATCTATCTATCTATCTATCTATGTATCTAGATCTATCTATTTATCTATATAGATCTATCTATCTATCTATCTATCTATCTATCTATCTATATAGATCTATGTATCTACATCAATCTAGATAGATCTATCTATCTATCTAGATCTATCTATGTATCTATCTAGATCTATCTATCTATCTATCTAGATCTATCTATCTATGTATCTATCTAGATCTATCTATCTATCTATCTATCTATCTATCTATATAGATCTATGTATCTAGACCAATCTAGATAGATCTATCTATCTATCTAGATCTATCTATGTATATAGATCTATCTATCTATCTATCTATGTATCTAGATCTATCTATGTATCTAGATCTATCTATGTATATAGATCTATCTATCTATGTATATAGATCTATATATCTATCTATCTATATAGATCTATGTATCTAGATCAATCTAGATAGATCTATCTATCTAGATCTATCTATCTATGTATCTATCTAGATCTATCTAGATCTATCTATCTAGATCTATCTATCTATCTATCTATATAGATCTATCTATCTATCTATCTATGTATAGATCTATCTATCTATCTATCTATGTATCTAGATCTATCTGTCTATCTATCTATCTATCTATCTATCTATCTATCTATCTATCTATCTATGTATCTAGATCTATCTATGTATCTAGATCTATCTATGTATCTAAATCTATCGATCTATCTGTATAGAACTATCTATTTATCTATATAGATCTATCTATCTATCTATCTATCTATCTATCTATCTATCTATCTATCTATATAGATCTATGTATCTACATCAATCTAGATAGATCTATCTATCTATCTAGATCTATCTATGTATCTATCTAGATCTATCTATCTATCTATCTAGATCTATCTATCTATGTATCTATCTAGATCTATCTATCTATCTATCTATCTATCTATCTATATAGATCTATGTATCTAGATCAATCTAGATAGATCTA
>JBBDHG010000417.1:60000-65000 GCA_037951165.1 Lophius americanus
TAGATCAATCTAGATAGATCTATCTATCTATCTATGTATCTATCTAGATCTATCTAGATCTATCTAGATCTATCTATCTAGATCTATCTATCTATCTATCTATCTATCTATCTATCTATCTATGTATATAGATCTATCTATGTATCTAGATCTATCTATGTATGTAGATCTATCGATCTATCTGTATAGATCTATCGATCTATCTGTATAGATCTATCTATCTATCTATATAGATCTATCTATCTATCTATCTATCTATCTATATAGATCTATCTATCTATCTATCTATATAGATCTATCTATATAGATCTATCTATATAGATCTATCTATATAGATCTATCTATATAGATCTATCTATCTATCTATATAGATCTATCTATCTATCTATCTATCTATATAGATCTATCTATATAGATCTATCTATGTAGATCTATCTATATAGATCTATCTATCTATCTATCTATGTATAGATCTATCTATCTATCTATCTATCTATGTATCTAGATCTATCTATTTATCTATATAGATCTATCTATCTATCTATCTATCTATCTATCTATCTATCTATCTATATAGATCTATGTATCTACATCAATCTAGTTAGATCTATCTATCTATCTAGATCTATCTATGTATCTATCTAGATCTATCTATCTATCTATCTAGATCTATCTATCTATGTATCTATCTAGATCTATCTATCTATCTATCTATCTATCTATCTATCTATATAGATCTATGTATCTAGACCAATCTAGATAGATCTATCTATCTATCTAGATCTATCTATGTATATAGATCTATCTATCTATCTATCTATCTATGTATCTAGATCTATCTATGTATCTAGATCTATCTATGTATCTAGATCTATCTATCTATGTATATAGATCTATATATCTATCTATCTATATAGATCTATGTATCTAGATCAATCTAGATAGATCTATCTATCTAGATCTATCTATCTATGTATCTATCTAGATCTATCTAGATCTATCTATCTAGATCTATCTATCTATCTATCTACCTATCTATCTATCTATCTATCTATATAGATCTATGTATCTAGATCAATCTAGATAGATAGATCTATCTATCTATCTATCTATCTATCTATCTATCTATCTATCTATCTATCTATATATGTATCTATGTATCTATGTATCTAGAGCTATCTATGTATCTAGATCTATCTATGTATCTAGATCTATCTAGCTATATAGATCTATCGATCTATCTGTATAGATCTATCTATCTATCTATCTATATAGATCTATCTATCTATCTATCTATCTATCTATCTATCTAGCTATCTATCTATCTATCTATCTATCTATCTATCTATGTATGTATATAGATCTATCTATTTATCTAGATCTATCTAGATAGATCTATCTATCTATCTATCTATCTATCTATCTATCTATCTATCTATGTATCTAGATCTATCTATGTATCTAGATCAATCTAGATAGATCTATCTATCTAGATCTATCTATATATGTATCTATCTATCTATCTATCTATCTATCTATATATCTATGTATATAGATCTATCTATCTGTATAGATCTATCTATCTATCTATCTATATAGATCTATCTATGTATCTAGATCTATCTAGATCTATCTATCTAGACTTATCTATCTATCTATCTATCTATCTATCTATCTATCTATCTATCTATATATCTATGTATATAGATCTATCTATCTGTATAGATCTATCTATCTATCTATATAGATCTATCTATCTATCTATCTATCTATCTATCTATATAGATCTATCTATCTATCTATCTATCTATATAGATCTATCTATATAGATCTATCTATATAGATCTATCTATATAGATCTATCTATCTATCTATCTATATAGATCTATCTATCTATCTATCTATCTATATAGATCTATCTATATAGATCTATCTATGTAGATCTATCTATATAGATCTATCTATCTATATAGATCTATCTATCTATCTATCTATCTATCTATCTATCTATCTATGTATAGATCTATCTATCTATCTATCTATGTATCTAGATCTATCTGTCTATCTATCTATCTATCTATCTATCTATCTATCTATCTATCTATGTATCTAGATCTATCTATGTATCTAGATCTATCTATGTATCTAGATCTATCTATGTATCTAGATCTATCGATCTATCTGTATAGATCTATCTATTTATCTATATAGATCTATCTATGTATCTATCTATCTATCTATCTATCTATCTATCTATCTATCTATCTATCTATATAGATCTATGTATCTACATCAATCTAGATAGATCTATCTATCTAGATCTATCTATGTATCTATCTAGATCTATCTATCTATCTATCTAGATCTATCTATCTATGTATCTATCTAGATCTATCTAGATCTATCTATCTATCTATCTATCTATCTATCTATCTATATAGATCTATGTATCTAGATCAATCTAGATAGATCTATCTATCTATCTAGATCTATCTATGTATATAGATCTATCTATCTATCTATCTATCTATCTATGTATCTAGATCTATCTATGTATATAGATCTATCTATGTATATAGATCTATCTATCTATATAGATCTATGTATCTAGATCAATCTAGATAGATCTATCTATGTATCTATCTAGATCTATCTAGATCTATATATCTAGATCTATCTATCTATCTATCTATCTATATAGATCTATGTATCTAGATCAATCTAGATAGATCTATCTATCTATCTAGGTCTATCTATGTATATAGATCTATCTATCTATCTATCTATGTATCTAGATCTATCTATGTATCTAGATCTATCTATGTATATAGATCTATCTATGTATATAGATCTATCTATGTATATAGATCTATCTATCTATCTATCTATCTAGATCTATGTATCTAGATCAATCTAGATAGATCAATCTAGATCAATCTAGATCTATCTATCTAGATCTATCTATCTAGATCTATCTATCTATCTATCTATATAGATCTATGTATCTAGATCAATCTAGATAGATCTATCTATGTATCTAGATCTATCTATGTATCTATCTATCTATCTATGTATCTAGATCTATCTATGTATCTAGATCTATCTATGTATCTAGATCTATCTATGTATATAGATCTATCTATGTATATAGATCTATCTATCTATGTATATAGATCTATCTATCTATGTATATAGATCTATCTATCTATCTATCTATCTATCTATCTATCTATCTATCTAGATCTATCTATGTATCTAGATCTATCTATGTATATAGATCTATCTATGTATCTAGATCTATCTATGTATATAGATCTATCTATCTATGTATATAGATCTATCTATCTATCTATCTATCTATCTATCTATCTATATAGATCTATGTATCTAGATCAATCTAGATAGATCAATCTAGATCTATCTATCTAGATCTATCTATCTAGATCTATCTATCTAGATCTATCTATCTATCTATCTATCTATCTATCTATCTATCTATCTATCTATCTATCTATATAGATCTATGTATCTAGATCAATCTAGATAGATCTATCTATGTATCTAGATCTATCTATGTATCTATCTATCTATCTATGTATCTAGATCTATCTATGTATCTAGATCTATCTATGTATCTAGATCTATCTATGTATATAGATCTATCTATCTATGTATATAGATCTATCTATCTATGTATATAGATCTATCTATCTATCTATCTATCTATCTATCTATCTATCTATGTATCTAGATCTATCTATTTATCTAGATCTATCTATGTATCTAGATCTATCTATCTATGTATATAGATCTATCTATCTATCTATCTATCTATCTATATAGATCTATGTATCTAGATCAATCTAGATAGATCTATCTATCTAGATCTAGCTATCTATCTAGATCGATCTATCTATCTATCTAGATCAATCTAGATACATAGCTAGATAGATCTATATATCTATCTAGATCTATATATCTATCTAGATCTATCTAGCTATGTATCTAGATCAATCTAGATAGATCTAGATAGATAGATACATAGATCTAGATAGATCTAGCTAGATACATAGCTAGATAGATCTAGATAGATAGATAGATAGATCTAGATAGATAGATCTAGATAGATACATAGCTAGATAGATCTAGATAGATAGATAGATAGATAGATCTAGATAGATAGATAGATAGATCTAAATAGATAGATAGATCTAGATAGATAGATCTATCTAGATTGATCTAGATACATAGATCAATATAGATAGATAGATAGATAGATAGATCTATATACATAGATAGATAGATCTAGACAGATAGATCTAGATAGATACATAGATAGATCTAGATACATAGATAGATCTAGATACATAGATAGATCTAGATACATAGATAGATAGATAGATAGATAGATACATACATAGATAGATCTAGATAGATAGATCTAGATAGATCTAGATAGATACACAGATAGATAGATCTAGATAGATAGATAGATCTATCTAGATTGATCTAGATACATAGATCTATATAGATAGATAGATAGATCTATATACATAGATAGATATAGATACATAGATAGATATAGATACATAGATAGATAGAAAGATAGATCTAGATACATAGATAGATCTATCTAGATTGATCTAGATACATAGATCTATATAGATAGATAGATAGATCTAGATAGATAGATAGATAGATCTACATAGATAGATCTAGATAGATAGATAGATAGATAGATCTAGTTAGATAGATAGATCTAGATAGATCTAGATACATAGATAGATCTAGATACATAGATAGATAGATACATACATACATACATAGATAGATCTAGATAGATAGATCTATCTAGATTGATCTAGATACATAGCTAGATAGATCTAGATAGATAGATAGATCTATCTAGATTGATCTAGATACATAGCTAGATAGATAGATAGATCTATCTAGATTGATCTAGATAAATAGATCTATATAGATAGATAGATCTATATACA
>JBBDHG010000417.1:72500-75000 GCA_037951165.1 Lophius americanus
TACATAGATAGATCTAGATACATAGATAGATAGATAGATCTATATACATAGATAGATCTAGATAGATAGATAGATCTATCTAGATTGATCTAGATACATAGATCTATATAGATAGATAGATAGATAGATAGATAGATAGATAAATAGATCTAGATAGATACATAGATAGATAGATCTAGATAGATACATAGATAGATAGATCTAGATAGATAGATAGATAGATCTAGATAGATACATAGATAGATCTAGATAGATAGATAGATCTATCTAGATTGATCTAGATACATAGATCTATATAGATAGATAGATAGATAGATAGATCTATATACATAGATAGATAGATCTATATACATAGATAGATAGATCTATATACATAGATAGATCTATATACATAGATAGATCTAGATACATAGATAGATCTAGATACATAGATAGATAGATAGATACATAGATAGATCTAGATAGATATATAGATCTATCTAGATTGATCTAGATACATAGATCTATATAGATAGATCTAGGTAGATACATAGATAGATAGATCTAGATAGATAGATCTAGATAGATCTAGATAGATCTAGATATATACATAGATAGATAGATCTAGATAGATAGATAGATAGATAGATCTAGATAGTTACATAGATAGATAGATCTAAATAGATAGATAGATCTATCTAGATTGATCTAGATACATAGATAGATAGAAAGATAGATCTAGATACATAGATAGATAGAAAGATAGATCTAGATACATAGATCTATATAGATAGATAGATAGATAGATAGATCTATAGATAGATAGATCTACATAGATAGATCTAGATAGATAGATAGATCTAGATAGATAGATAGATCTATCTAGATTGATCTAGATACATAGATCTATATAGATAGATAGATAGATAGATCTAGATACATAGATAGATCTAGATACATAGATAGATCTAGATACATAGATAGATAGATAGATCTATATACATAGATAGATCTAGATAGATAGATAGATCTATCTAGATTGATCTAGATACATAGATCTATATAGATAGATAGATAGATAGATAGATAGATAGATAGATAGATCTAGATAGATACATAGATAGATAGATCTAGATAGATACATAGATAGATAGATCTAGATAGATAGATAGATAGATCTAGATAGATACATAGATAGATCTAGATAGATAGATAGATCTATCTAGATTGATCTAGATACATAGATCTATATAGATAGATAGATAGATAGATAGATCTATATACATAGATAGATAGATCTATATACATAGATAGATAGATCTATATACATAGATAGATCTATATACATAGATAGATCTAGATACATAGATAGATCTAGATACATAGATAGATAGATAGATACATAGATAGATCTAGATAGATATATAGATCTATCTAGATTGATCTAGATACATAGATCTATATAGATAGATCTAGGTAGATACATAGATAGATAGATCTAGATAGATAGATCTAGATAGATCTAGATAGATCTAGATATATACATAGATAGATAGATCTAGATAGATAGATAGATAGATAGATCTAGATAGTTACATAGATAGATAGATCTAAATAGATAGATAGATCTATCTAGATTGATCTAGATACATAGATCTATATAGATAGATAGATCTAGATAGATACATAGATAGATAGATAGATAGATAGATAGATAGATAGATCTAGATAGATAGATAGATAGATCTAGATAGATAGATTTAGATAGATAGATAGATCTATCTAGATTGATCTAGATACATAGATCTATATAGATAGATAGATAGATAGATAGATCTATATACATAGATAGATAGATCTAGACAGATAGATCTAGATAGATACATAGATAGATCTAGATACATAGATAGATCTAGATACATAGATAGATCTAGATACATAGATAGATAGATAGATAGATAGATACATACATAGATAGATCTAGATAGATAGATAGATCTATCTAGTTTGATCTAGATACATAGCTAGATAGATCTAGATAGATAGATCTAGATAGATAGATCTAGATAGATAGATAGATCTATCTAGCTATGTATCTAGATTGATCTAGATACATAGCTAGATGGATCTAGATAGATAGATAGATCTAGATAGATAGATCTATCTAGATTGATCTAGATACATAGATCTATATAGATAGATAGATAGATAGATCTATATACATAGATAGATAGATCTAGATACATAGATAGATCTAGATACATAGATAGATCTAGATACATAGATAGATCTAGATACATAGATAGATAGATAGATAGATAGATAGATAGATCTATATACATAGATAGATAGATCTATATACATAGATAGATCTAGATACATAGATAGATCTAGATACATAGATAGATCTAGATACATAGATAGATCTAGATACATAGATAGATAGATAGATAGATAGATACATAGATAGATCTAGATAGATAGATAGATCTATCTAGATTGATCTAGATACATAGATCTA
>JBBDHG010000417.1:90000-92500 GCA_037951165.1 Lophius americanus
TACATAGATAGATCTAGATAGATAGATAGATAGATCTAGTTAGATAGATAGATCTAGATAGATCTAGATACATAGATAGATCTAGATACATAGATAGATAGATAGATAGATACATACATAGATAGATAGATAGATACATAGATAGATCTAGATAGATAGATAGATCTATCTAGATTGATCTAGATACATAGATCTATATAGATAG
Organism: Lophius americanus; assembly: GCA_037951165.1. Lineage (NCBI taxonomy): Eukaryota > Metazoa > Chordata > Actinopteri > Lophiiformes > Lophiidae > Lophius > Lophius americanus. The sequence goes on from JBBDHG010000417.1 coordinate 90,206, forward strand.
ATAGATCTAGATAGATCTAGATAGATACATAGATAGATAGGTCTAGATAGATCTAGATAGATAGATAGATAGATCTAGATAGATACATAGATAGATAGATCTAGATAGATAGATAGATAGATAGATCTAGATAGATACATAGCTAGATAGATAGATAGATAGATAGATCTAGATAGATCTAGATAGATCTAGATAGATAGATAGATAGATCTAGATAGATAGATAGATAGATAGAGACATAGATAGATCTAGATAGATAGATAGATAGATAGATAGATCTAGATAGATACATAGATAGATAGATCTAGATAGATAGATCTATCTAGATTGATCTAGATACATAGATCTATATAGATAGATAGATAGATAGATAGATAGATAGATAGATAGATAGATCTAGATACATAGATAGATATATAGATACATAGATAGATCTATATACATAGATAGATAGATCTAGATACATAGATAGATCTAGATACATAGATAGATCTAGATACATAGATAGATAGATAGATCTATATACATAGATAGATCTAGATACATAGATAGATCTAGATACATAGATAGATCTAGATACATAGATAGATCTAGATAGATTGATCTAGATACATAGATCTATATAGATAGAAAGATAGATAGATAGATCTAGATAGATAGATACATAGATCTAGATAGATCTAGATAGATACATAGATAGATCTAGATAGATAGATAGATAGATCTAGATAGATAGATAGATAGATAGATAGATCTATATACATAGATAGATCTAGATACATAGATAGATCTAGATACATAGATAGATCTAGATACATAGATAGATAGATAGATAGATCTATATACATAGATAGATCTAGATACATAGATAGATCTAGATACATAGATATATGTAGATACATAGATAGATCTAGATACATAGATAGATAGATAAATAGATAGATACATAGATAGATCTAGATAGATAGATAGATCTATCTAGATTGATCTAGATTAATAGCTAGATAGATCGAGATAGATAGATAGATCTAGATAGATCTAGATAGATACATAGATAGATAGATCTAGGTAGATAGATAGATCTATCTAGATTAATCTAGATACATAGCTAGATAGATCTAGATAGATAGATAGATAGATAGATAGATCTAGATAGATAGATAGATCTAGATAGATCTAGATAGATACATAGATAGATACATAGATAGATAGATCTAGATAGATAGATAGATCTATCTAGATTGATCTAGATACATAGATCTATATAGATAGATAGATAGATAGATAGATAGATAGATAGATAGATAGATCTAGATACATAGATAGATATATAGATACATAGATAGATCTATATACATAGATAGATAGATCTAGATACATAGATAGATCTAGATACATAGATAGATCTAGATACATAGATAGATAGATAGATCTATATACATAGATAGATCTAGATACATAGATAGATCTAGATACATAGATAGATCTAGATACATAGATAGATCTATCTAGATTGATCTAGATACATAGATAGATAGATAGATAGATAGATAGATCTATATACATAGATAGATAGATCTATATACATAGATAGATCTATATACATAGATAGATCTATATACATAGATAGATCTAGATAAATAGATAGATCTAGATACATAGATAGATAGAAAGATAGATCTAGATACATAGATAGATCTATCTAGATTGATCTAGATACATAGATCTATATAGATAGATAGATAGATAGATAGATCTAGATAGATAGATAGATAGATCTACATAGATAGATCTAGATAGATAGATAGATAGATCTAGTTAGATAGATAGATCTAGATAGATCTAGATACATAGATAGATCTAGATACATAGATAGATAGATAGATAGATACATACATAGATAGATAGATAGATACATAGATAGATCTAGATAGATAGATAGATCTATCTAGATTGATCTAGATACATAGATCTATATAGATAGATAGATCTAGATAGATCTAGATAGATACATAGATAGATAGGTCTAGATAGATCTAGATAGATAGATAGATAGATCTAGATAGATACATAGATAGATAGATCTAGATAGATAGATAGATAGATCTAGATAGATACATAGCTAGATAGATAGATAGATAGATAGATCTAGATAGATCTAGATAGATCTAGATAGATAGATAGATAGATCTAGATAGATAGATAGATAGATAGAGACATAGATAGATCTAGATAGATAGATAGATAGATAGATCTAGATAGATACATAGATAGATAGATCTAGATAGATAGATC
>JBBDHG010000417.1:117500-133742 GCA_037951165.1 Lophius americanus
ATCTAGATACATAGATAGATCTAGATACATAGATAGAACTAGATACATACATAGATAGATAGATAGATAGATATATAGATAGATCTAGATAGATAGATAGATCTAGATAGATAGATAGATAGATAGATCTAGATAGATAGATAGATCTAGATAGATAGATCTAGATAGATACATAGATAGATCTATATACATAGATAGATAGATCTATATACATAGATAGATCTAGATACATAGATAGATCTATATACATAGATAGATCTAGATACATAGATAGATAGAAAGATAGATCTAGATACATAGATAGATCTATCTAGATTGATCTAGATACATAGATCTATATAGATAGATAGATAGATAGATAGATAGATAGATCTAGATAGATAGATAGATCTAGATAGATAGATAGATAGATCTAGATACATAGATAGATCTATATACATAGATAGATATAGATACATAGATAGATCTAGATACATAGATAGATAGAAAGATAGATCTAGATACATAGATAGATAGAAAGATAGATCTAGATACATAGATCTATATAGATAGATAGATAGATAGATAGATAGATAGATCTAGATAGATAGATAGATAGATCTACATAGATAGATCTAGATAGATAGATAGATCTAGATAGATCTGGATAGATCTAGATAGATAGATAGATCTATCTAGATTGATCTATATACATAGATCTATATAGATAGATAGATAGATAGATAGATAGATAGATAGATAGATCTATCTAGATTTATCTAGATACATAGATCTATATAGATAGATAGATAGATAGATAGATAGATAGATTGATCTATATACATAGATAGATAGATCTATATACATAGATAGATCTATATACATAGATAGATCTATATACATAGATAGATCTAGATACATAGATAAATAGATAGATAGATCTATATATATAGAAAGACCTAGATAGATAGATAGATCTATCTAGATTGATCTAGATACATAGATCTATATAGATAGATAGATAGATAGATAGATAGATAGATAGATAGATAGATATAGATCTAGATAGATAGATCTAGATAGATCTAGATAGATACATAGATAGATAGATCTAGATAGATAGATCTATCTAGATTGATCTAGATACATAGATCTATATAGATAGATAGATAGATAGATAGATCTATATACATAGATAGATAGATCTATATACATAGATAGATCTAGATACATAGATAGATCTAGATACATAGATAGAACTAGATACATACATAGAGAGATAGATAGATATATAGATAGATCTAGATAGATAGATAGATCTAGATAGATAGATAGATAGATAGATAGATCTAGATAGATAGATAGATCTAGATAGATAGATAGATAGATCTAGATAGATAGATCTAGATAGATCTAGATATATACATAGCTAGATAGATCTAGATAGACAGATAGATCTATCTAGATTGATCTAGATACATAGATCTATATAGATAGATAGATAGATCTATATACATAGATAGATAGGTCTATATACATAGATAGATCTATATACATAGATAGATCTAGATACATAGATAGATCTAGATACATAGATAGATCTAGATACATAGATAGATAGATAGATAGATCTATATACATAGATAGACCTAGATAGATAGATAGATCTATCTAGATTGATCTAGATACATCGATCTATATAGATAGATAGATAGATAGATAGATAGATAGATAGATAGATAGATCTAGATAGATAGATCTAGATAGATCTAGATAGATCTAGATAGATAGATCTAGATAGATAGATCTAGATAGATACATAGATAGATCTAGATAGATAGATAGATAGATAGATCTATCTAGATTGATCTAGATACATAGATCTATATAGATAGATAGATAGATAGATAGATCTAGATAGATAGATAGATAGATCTACATAGATAGATCTAGATAGATAGATAGATAGATAGATCTAGTTAGATAGATAGATCTAGATAGATCTAGATACATAGATAGATAGATAGATACATACATAGATAGATTTAGATAGATAGATAGATCTATCTAGATTGATCTAGATACATAGCTAGATTGATCTAGATAGATAGATAGATCTAGATAGATAGATAGATCTATCTAGATTGATCTAGATACATAGATCTATATAGATAGATAGATAGATAGATAGATCTAGATAGATACATAGATAGATAGATCTAGATAGATAGATAGATAGATCTAGATAGATCTAGATAGATACATAGATTGATCTAGATACATAGATCTATATACATAGATAGATAGATCTATATACATAGATAGATCTAGATACATAGATAGATCTATATACATAGATAGATCTAGATACATAGATAGATAGAAAGATAGATCTCTAGATACATAGATAGATCTATCTAGATTGATCTAGATACATAGATCTATATAGATAGATAGATAGATAGATAGATAGATCTAGATAGATAGATAGATCTAGATAGATAGATAGATAGATCTAGATACATAGATAGATCTATATACATAGATAGATATAGATACATAAATAGATCTAGATACATAGATAGATAGAAAGATAGATCTAGATACATAGATAGATAGAAAGATAGATCTAGATACATAGATCTATATAGATAGATAGATAGATAGATAGATAGATAGATCTAGATAGATAGATAGATAGATCTACATAGATAGATCTAGATAGATAGATAGATCTAGATAGATCTGGATAGATCTAGATAGATAGATAGATCTATCTAGATTGATCTATATACATAGATCTATATAGATAGATAGATAGATAGATAGATAGATAGATAGATCTATCTAGATTTATCTAGATACATAGATCTATATAGATAGATAGATAGATAGATAGATAGATAGATAGATAGATAGATAGATCTATATACATAGATAGATCTAGATACATAGATAGATCTAGATACATAGATAGATAGATAGATAGATCTATATACATAGATAGATCTATATACATAGATAGATCTAGATACATAGATAGATCTAGATAGATAGATAGATCTAGATAGATAGATCTAGATAGATAGATCTAGATAGATAGATAGATATAGATAGATAGATAGATAGATAGATCTAGATAGATAGATCTATCTAGATTGATCTAGATACATAGATCTATATAGATAGATAGATAGATAGATAGATAGATAGATCTATATACATAGATAGATAGATCTATATACATAGATAGATCTAGATACATAGATAGATCTATATACATAGATAGATCTAGATACATAGATAGATCTAGATACATAGATAGATAGAAAGATAGATCTAGATACATAGATAGATCTATCTAGATTGATCTAGATACATAGATCTATATAGATAGATAGATAGATCTAGATAGATAGATAGATAGATCTACATAGATAGATCTAGATAGATAGATAGATAGATCTAGTTAGATAGATAGATCTAGATAGATCTAGATAGATACATAGATAGATAGATAGATACATAGATAGATCTAGATAGATAGATAGATCTAGATAGCTAGATCTAGATAGATAGATCTATCTAGATTGATCTAGATACATAGATCTATATAGATAGATAGATAGATAGATAGATAGATCTATATACATAGATAGATAGATCTATATACATAGATAGATCTAGATACATAGATAGATCTATATACATAGATAGATCTAGATACATAGATAGATCTAGATACATAGATAGATAGAAAGATAGATCTAGATACATAGATAGATCTATCTAGATTGATCTAGATACATAGATCTATATAGATAGATAGATAGATCTAGATAGATAGATAGATCTACATAGATAGATCTAGATAGATAGATAGATAGATCTAGTTAGATAGATAGATCTAGATAGATCTAGATAGATACATAGATAGATAGATAGATACATAGATAGATCTAGATAGATAGATAGATCTAGATAGCTAGATAGATCTATCTAGATTGATAGATCTATCTAGATTGATCTAGATAAATAGATCTATATAGATAGATAGATAGATAGATCTATATACATAGATAGATAGATCTAGATACATAGATAGATCTAGATACATAGATAGATCTATATACATAGATAGATAGATCTATATACATAGATAGATCTATATACATAGATAGATCTAGATACATAGATAGATCTAGATACATAGATAGAACTAGATACATACATAGATAGATAGATAGATAGATATATAGATAGATCTAGATAGATAGATAGATCTAGATAGATAGATAGATAGATAGATCTAGATAGATAGATAGATCTAGATAGATAGATCTAGATAGATACATAGATAGATCTATATACATAGATAGATAGATCTATATACATAGATAGATCTAGATACATAGATAGATCTATATACATAGATAGATCTAGATACATAGATAGATAGAAAGATAGATCTAGATACATAGATAGATCTATCTAGATTGATCTAGATACATAGATCTATATAGATAGATAGATAGATAGATAGATAGATAGATCTAGATAGATAGATAGATCTAGATAGATAGATAGATAGATCTAGATACATAGATAGATCTATATACATAGATAGATATAGATACATAGATAGATCTAGATACATAGATAGATAGAAAGATAGATCTAGATACATAGATAGATAGAAAGATAGATCTAGATACATAGATCTATATAGATAGATAGATAGATAGATAGATAGATAGATCTAGATAGATAGATAGATAGATCTACATAGATAGATCTAGATAGATAGATAGATCTAGATAGATCTGGATAGATCTAGATAGATAGATAGATCTATCTAGATTGATCTATATACATAGATCTATATAGATAGATAGATAGATAGATAGATAGATAGATAGATAGATAGATAGATCTATCTAGATTTATCTAGATACATAGATCTATATAGATAGATAGATAGATAGATAGATAGATAGATAGATTGATCTATATACATAGATAGATAGATCTATATACATAGATAGATCTATATACATAGATAGATCTAGATACATAGATAGATCTAGATACATAGATAAATAGATAGATAGATCTATATATATAGAAAGACCTAGATAGATAGATAGATCTATCTAGATTGATCTAGATACATAGATCTATATAGATAGATAGATAGATAGATAGATAGATAGATAGATAGATAGATAGATAGATAGATCTAGATAGATAGATCTAGATAGATCTAGATAGATACATAGATAGATAGATCTAGATAGATAGATCTATCTAGATTGATCTAGATACATAGATCTATATAGATAGATAGATAGATAGATAGATAGATAGATCTATATACATAGATAGATAGATCTATATACATAGATAGATCTAGATACATAGATAGATCTAGATACATAGATAGAACTAGATACATACATAGATAGATAGATAGATATATAGATAGATCTAGATAGATAGATAGATCTAGATAGATAGATAGATAGATAGATAGATCTAGATAGATAGATAGATCTAGATAGATAGATAGATAGATCTAGATAGATAGATCTAGATAGATCTAGATATATACATAGCTAGATAGATCTAGATAGACAGATAGATCTATCTAGATTGATCTAGATACATAGATCTATATAGATAGATAGATAGATCTATATACATAGATAGATAGGTCTATATACATAGATAGATCTAGATACATAGATAGATCTATATACATAGATAGATCTAGATACATAGATAGATCTAGATACATAGATAGATAGAAAGATAGATCTAGATAGAAAGATAGATCTAGATACATAGATAGATCTATCTAGATTGATCTAGATACATAGATCTATATAGATAGATAGATAGATAGATAGATAGATAGATAGATAGATCTAGATAGATAGATAGATAGATCTACATAGATAGATCTAGATAGATAGATAGATAGATCTAGATAGATAGATAGATCTAGATAGATCTAGATACATAGATAGATCTAGATGCATAGATAGATAGATAGATAGATAGATACATACATAGATAGATCTAGATAGATAGATAGATCTATCTAGATTGATCTAGATACATAGCTAAGATAGATCTAGATAGATAGATAGATCTAGATAGATAGATCTAGATTGATCTAGATAAATAGATCTATATAGATAGATAGATAGATAGATAGATCTATATACATAGATAGATAGATCTAGATACATAGATAGATCTAGATACATAGATAGATCTAATATACATAGATAGATAGATCTATATACATAGATAGATCTATATACATAGATAGATCTAGATACATAGAATAGATCTAGATACATAGATAGATCTAGATACATAGATAGATAGATAGATAGATCTATATACATAGATAGACCTAGATAGATAGATAGATCTATCTAGATTGATCTAGATACATAGCTAGATTGATCTAGATAGATAGATAGATCTAGATAGATAGATAGATCTATCTAGATTGATCTAGATACATAGATCTATATAGATAGATAGATAGATAGATAGATCTAGATAGATACATAGATAGATAGATCTAGATAGATAGATAGATAGATCTAGATAGATCTAGATAGATACATAGATTGATCTAGATACATAGATCTATATACATAGATAGATAGATCTATATACATAGATAGATCTAGATACATAGATAGAATCTATATACATAGATAGATCTAGATACATAGATAGATAGAAAGATAGATCTAGATACATAGATAGATCTATCTAGATTGATCTAGATACATAGATCTATATAGATAGATAGATAGATAGATAGATCTAGATAGATAGATAGATCTAGATAGATAGATAGATAGATCTAGATACATAGATAGATCTATATACATAGATAGATATAGATACATAAATAGATCTAGATACATAGATAGATAGAAAGATAGATCTAGATACATAGATAGATAGAAAGATAGATCTAGATACATAGATCTATATAGATAGATAGATAGATAGATAGATAGATCTAGATAGATAGATAGATAGATCTACATAGATAGATCTAGATAGATAGATCTAGATAGATCTGGATAGATCTAGATAGATAGATAGATCTATCTAGATTGATCTATATACATAGATCTATATAGATAGATAGATAGATAGATAGATAGATAGATAGATCTATCTAGATTTATCTAGATACATAGATCTATATAGATAGATAGATAGATAGATAGATAGATAGATCTATATACATAGATAGATAGAATCTATATACATAGATAGATCTATATACATAGATAGATCTATAATACATAGATAGATCTAGATAACATAGATAGATAGATAGATAGATCTATATATATAGAAAGACCTAGATAGATAGATAGATCTATCTAGATTGATCTAGATACATAGATCTATATAGATAGATAGATAGATAGATAGATAGATAGATAGATAGATAGATCTAGATAGATAGATCTAGATAGATCTAGATAGATACATAGATAGATAGATCTAGATAGATAGATCTATCTAGATTGATCTAGATACATAGATCTATATAGATAGATAGATAGATAGATAGATAGATCTATATACATAGATAGATAGATCTATATACATAGATAGATCTAGATACATAGATAGATCTAGATACATAGATAGAACTAGATACATACATAGATAGATAGATAGATAGATAGATCTAGATAGATAGATAGATAGATCTAGATAGATAGATCTAGATAGATCTAGATAGATACATAGCTAGATAGATCTAGATAGATAGATAGATCTATCTAGATTGATCTAGATACATAGATCTATATAGATAGATAGATAGATCTATATACATAGATAGATAGGTCTATATACATAGATAGATCTAGATACATAGATAGATCTATATACATAGATAGATCTAGATACATAGATAGATCTAGATACATAGATAGATAGAAAGATAGATCTAGATAGAAAGATAGATCTAGATACATAGATAGATCTATCTAGATTGATCTAGATACATAGATCTATATAGATAGATAGATAGATAGATAGATAGATAGATAGATAGATCTAGATAGATAGATAGATAGATCTACATAGATAGATCTAGATAGATAGATAGATAGATAGATCTAGATAGATAGATAGATCTAGATAGATCTAGATACATAGATAGATCTAGATGCATAGATAGATAGATAGATAGATAGATAGATACATACATAGATAGATCTAGATAGATAGATAGATCTATCTAGATTGATCTAGATACATAGCTAGATAGATCTAGATAGATAGATAGATCTAGATAGATAGATAGATCTAGATTGATCTAGATAAATAGATCTATATAGATAGATAGATAGATAGATAGATACATAGATAGATAGATCTAGATACATAGATAGATCTAGATACATAGATAGATCTATATACATAGATAGATAGATCTATATACATAGATAGATACTATATACATAGATAGATCTAGATACATAGATAGATCTAGATACATAGATAGATCTAGATACATAGATAGATAGATAGATAGATCTATATACATAGATAGACCTAGATAGATAGATAGATCTATCTAGATTGATCTAGATACATCGATCTATATATAGATAGATAGATAGATAGATATAGATCTAGATAGATAGATCTAGATAGATCTAGATAGATAGATAGATCTAGATAGATACATAGATAGATCTAGATAGATAGATAGATAGATAGATCTATCTAGATTGATCTAGATACATAGATCTATATAGATAGATAGATAGATAGATCTAGATAGATAGATAGATAGATCTACATAGATAGATCTAGATAGATAGATAGATAGATAGATCTAGTTAGATAGATAGATCTAGATAGATCTAGATACATAGATAGATCTAGATACATAGATAGATAGATAGATACATACATAGATAGATTTAGATAGATAGATAGATCTATCTAGATTGATCTAGATACATAGCTAGATTGATCTAGATAGATAGATAGATCTAGATAGATAGATAGATCTATCTAGATTGATCTAGATACATAGATCTATATAGATAGATAGATAGATAGATAGATCTAGATAGATACATAGATAGATAGATCTAGATAGATAGATAGATAGATCTAGATAGATCTAGATAGATACATAGATAGATCTAGATAGATAGATAGATCTATCTAGATTGATCTAGATACATAGATCTATATAGATAGATAGATAGATAGATAGATAGATAGATAGATCTATATACATAGATAGATAGATCTATATACATAGATAGATAGATCTATATACATAGATAGATCTATATTCATAGATAGATCTAGATACATAGATAGATCTAGATACTTAGATAGATAGATAGATAGATAGATAGATAGAGTAGATCTAGATAGATATATAGATCTATCTAGATTGATCTAGATACATAGATCTATATAGATAGATAGATAGATAGATAGATCTAGGTAGATACATAGATAGATAGATCTAGATAGATCTAGATAGGTAGATAGATCTAGATAGATCTAGATAGATCTAGATATATACATAGATAGATAGATCTAGATAGATAGATAGATCTAGATAGATCTAGATAGTTACATAGATAGATAGATCTAAATAGATAGATCTATCTAGATTGATCTAGATACATAGATCTATATAGATAGATAGATCTAGATAGATACATAGATAGATAGATATATAGATAGATAGATAGATCTAGATAGATAGATCTAGATAGATAGATAGATAGATAGATAGATCTAGATAGATAGATAGATCTATCTAGATTGATCTAGATATATAGATCTATATAGATAGATAGATAGATAGATAGATAGATAGATACATACATAGATAGATCTAGATAGATAGATAGATCTATCTAGATTGATCTAGATACATAGCTAGATAGATCTAGATAGATAGATAGATCTAGATAGATAGATAGATCTATCTAGCTATGTATCTAGATTGATCTAGATACATAGCTAGATAGATCTAGATAGATAGATAGATCTAGATAGATAGATCTATCTAGATTGATCTAGATAAATAGATCTATATAGATAGATAGATAGATCTATTTACATAGATAGATAGATCTAGATACATAGATAGATCTAGATACATAGATAGATCTATATACATAGATAGATAGATCTAGATAGATAGATAGATAGATCTACATAGATAGATCTAGATAGATAGATCTAGATAGATCTAGATAGATACATAGATAGATAGATCTAGATAGATAGATCTATCTAGATTGATCTAGATACATAGATCTATATAGATAGATAGATAGATAGATAGATAGAATAGATCTATATACATAGATAGATAGATCTATATACATAGATAGATCTAGATACATAGATAGATCTAGATACATAGATAGAACTAGATACATACATAGATAGATAGATAGATAGATAGATCTAGATAGATAGATAGATAGATCTAGATAGATAGATCTAGATAGATCTAGATAGATACATAGCTAGATAGATCTAGATAGATAGATAGATCTATCTAGATTGATCTAGATACATAGATCTATATAGATAGATAGATAGATCTATATACATAGATAGATAGGTCTATATACATAGATAGATCTAGATACATAGATAGATCTATATACATAGATAGATCTAGATACATAGATAGATCTAGATACATAGATAGATAGAAAGATAGATCTAGATAGAAAGATAGATCTAGATACATAGATAGATCTATCTAGATTGATCTAGATACATAGATCTATATAGATAGATAGATAGATAGATAGATAGATAGATAGATAGATAGATCTAGATAGATAGATAGATAGATCTACATAGATAGATCTAGATAGATAGATAGATAGATAGATCTAGATAGATAGATAGATCTAGATAGATCTAGATACATAGATAGATCTAGATGCATAGATAGATAGATAGATAGATAGATAGATACATACATAGATAGATCTAGATAGATAGATAGATCTATCTAGATTGATCTAGATACATAGCTAGATAGATCTAGATAGATAGATAGATCTAGATAGATAGATAGATCTAGATTGATCTAGATAAATAGATCTATATAGATAGATATAGATAGATAGATAGATCTATATACATAGATAGATAGATCTAGATACATAGATAGATCTAGATACATAGATAGATCTATATACATAGATAGATAGATCTATATACATAGATAGATCTATATACATAGATAGATCTAGATACATAGATAGATCTAGATACATAGATAGATCTAGATACATAGATAGATAGATAGATAGATCTATATACATAGATAGACCTAGATAGATAGATAGATCTATCTAGATTGATCTAGATACATCGATCTATATAGATAGATAGATAGATAGATAGATCTAGATAGATAGATCTAGATAGATCTAGATAGATAGATAGATCTAGATAGATCTAGATAGATACATAGATAGATCTAGATAGATAGATAGATAGATAGATCTATCTAGATTGATCTAGATACATAGATCTATATAGATAGATAGATAGATAGATCTAGATAGATAGATAGATAGATCTACATAGATAGATCTAGATAGATAGATAGATAGATAGATCTAGTTAGATAGATAGATCTAGATAGATCTAGATACATAGATAGATCTAGATACATAGATAGATAGATAGATACATACATAGATAGATTTAGATAGATAGATAGATCTATCTAGATTGATCTAGATACATAGCTAGATTGATCTAGATAGATAGATAGATCTAGATAGATAGATAGATCTATCTAGATTGATCTAGATACATAGATCTATATAGATAGATAGATAGATAGATAGATCTAGATAGATACATAGATAGATAGATCTAGATAGATAGATAGATAGTCTAGATAGATCTAGATAGATACATAGATAGATCTAGATAGATAGATAGATCTATCTAGATTGATCTAGATACATAGATCTATATAGATAGATAGATAGATAGATAGATAGATCTATATACATAGATAGATAGATCTATATACATAGATAGATAGATCTATATACATAGATAGATCTATATTCATAGATAGATCTAGATACATAGATAGATCTAGATACTTAGATAGATAGATAGATAGATAGATAGATAGATAGATCTAGATAGATATATAGATCTATCTAGATTGATCTAGATACATAGATCTATATAGATAGATAGATAGATAGATAGATCTAGGTAGATACATAGATAGATAGATCTAGATAGATCTAGATAGGTAGATAGATCTAGATAGATCTAGATAGATCTAGATATATACATAGATAGATAGATCTAGATAGATAGATAGATCTAGATAGATCTAGATAGTTACATAGATAGATAGATCTAAATAGATAGATCTATCTAGATTGATCTAGATACATAGATCTATATAGATAGATAGATCTAGATAGATACATAGATAGATAGATATATAGATAGATAGATAGATCTAGATAGATAGATCTAGATAGATAGATAGATAGATAGATCTAGATAGATAGATAGATCTATCTAGATTGATCTAGATATATAGATCTATATAGATAGATAGATAGATAGATAGATAGATACATACATAGATAGATCTAGATAGATAGATAGATCTATCTAGATTGATCTAGATACATAGCTAGATAGATCTAGATAGATAGATAGATCTAGATAGATAGATAGATCTATCTAGCTATGTATCTAGATTGATCTAGATACATAGCTAGATAGATCTAGATAGATAGATAGATCTAGATAGATAGATCTATCTAGATTGATCTAGATAAATAGATCTATATAGATAGATAGATAGATCTATTTACATAGATAGATAGATCTAGATACATAGATAGATCTAGATACATAGATAGATCTATATACATAGATAGATAGATCTAGATAGATAGATAGATAGATCTACATAGATAGATCTAGATAGATAGATAGATAGATCTAGTTAGATAGATAGATCTAGATAGATCTAGATACATAGATAGATCTAAATACATAGATAGATAGATAGATAGATAGATACATACATAGATAGATCTAGATAGATAGATAGATCTATCTAGATTGATCTAGATAGATAGATAGATCTATCTAGATTGATCTAGATACATAGCTAGATAGATAGATAGATCTATATACATAGATAGATAGATCTAGATACATAGATAGATCTAGATACATAGATAGATCTATATACATAGATAGATAGATCTATATACCTAGATAGATCTATATACATAGATAGATCTAGATACATAGATAGATCTAGATACATAGATAGATCTAGATACATAGATAGAACTAGATACATACATAGATAGATATATAGATATATAGATAGATCTAGATAGATAGATAGATCTAGATAGATAGATCTAGATAGATAGATAGATCTGGATAGATAGATAGATCTATCTAGATTGATCTAGATACATAGCTAGATAGATCTAGATATATAGATAGATCTAGATAGATAGATAGATCTAGATAGATAGATCTATCTAGATTGATCTAGATAAATAGATCTATATAGATAGATAGATAGATCTATATACATAGATAGATAGAATCTAGATACATAGATAGATCTAGATACATAAATAGATCTATATACATAGATAGATAGATCTATATACATAGATAGATCTATATACATAGATAGATCTAGATACATAGATAGATCTAGATACATAGATATAACTAGATACATACATAGATAGATAGATAGATATATAGATAGATCTAGATAGATAGATAGATCTAGATAGATAGATCTAGATAGATAGATAGATAGATAGATCTAGATAGATAGATAGATCTAGATAGATCTAGATAGATAGATAGATAGATCTAGATAGATAGATCTAGATAGATACATAGATAGATCTATACACATAGATAGATAGATCTATATACATAGATAGATCTAGATACATAGATAGATCTATATACATAGATAGATCTAGATACATAGATAGATAGATAGATAGATCTAGATAGATAGATAGATAGATAGATCTAAATACATAGATAGATAGATCTATATACATAGATAGATAGATCTATATACATAGATAGATCTATATACATAGATAGATCTAGATACATAGATAGATCTAGATACTTAGATAGATAGATAGATACATAGATAGATCTAGATAGATATATAGATCTATCTAGATTGATCTAGATACATAGATCTATATAGATAGATAGATAGATAGATAGATCTAGGTAGATACATAGATAGATAGATCTAGATAGATCTAGATAGGTAGATAGATCTAGATAGATCTAGATAGATCTAGATATATACATAGATAGATAGATCTAGATAGATCTAGATAGGTAGATAGATCTAGATAGATCTAGATATATACATAGATAGATCTAGATAGATCTAGATAGATAGATAGATCTAGATAGATAGATAGATAGATCTAGATAGATAGATCTAGATAGATCTAGATAGATACATAGATAGATAGATCTAGATAGATAGATCTATCTAGATTGATCTAGATACATAGATCTATATAGATAGATAGATAGATAGATAGATAGATAGATAGATAGATAGATAGATAGATCTATATACATAGATAGATAGATCTATATACATAGATAGATCTAGATACATAGATAGATCTATATACATAGATAGATCTAGATACATAGATAGATCTAGATACATAGATAGATCTAGATACATAGATAGAACTAGATACATACATAGATAGATAGATAGATATATAGATAGATCTAGATAGATAGATAGATCTAGATAGATAGATCTAGATAGATAGATAGATCTGGATAGATAGATAGATCTATCTAGATTGATCTAGATACATAGCTAGATAGATCTAGATAGATAGATAGATCTAGATAGATAGATAGATCTATCTAGCTATGTATCTAGATTGATCTAGATACATAGCTAGATAGATCTAGATAGATAGATAGATCTAGATAGATAGATCTATCTAGATTGATCTAGATAAATAGATCTATATAGATAGATAGATAGATCTATATACATAGATAGATAGATCTAGATACATAGATAGATCTAGATACATAAATAGATCTATATACATAGATAGATAGATCTATATACATAGATAGATCTATATACATAGATAGATCTAGATACATAGATAGATCTAGATACATAGATATAACTAGATACATACATAGATAGATAGATAGATATATAGATAGATCTAGATAGATAGATAGATCTAGATAGATAGATCTAGATAGATAGATAGATAGATAGATCTAGATAGATAGATAGATCTAGATAGATCTAGATAGATAGATAGATAGATCTAGATAGATAGATCTAGATAGATACATAGATAGATCTATACACATAGATAGATAGATCTATATACATAGATAGATCTAGATACATAGATAGATCTATATACATAGATAGATCTAGATACATAGATAGATAGAAAGATAGATCTAGATACATAGATAGATCTATCTAGATTGATCTAGATACATAGATCTATATAGATAGATAGATAGATAGATAGATAGATAGATAGATAGATAGATAGATAGATCTAGATACATAGATAGATCTAGATACATAGATAGATGTAGATACATAGATAGATCTAGATACATAGATAGATAGAAAGATAGATCTAGATACATAGATAGATAGAAAGATAGATCTAGATACATAGATCTATATAGATAGATAGATAGATAGATAGATAGATCTAGATAGATAGATAGATAGATCTACATAGATAGATCTAGATAGATAGATAGATCTAGATAGATCTAGATAGATAGATAGATCTATCTAGATTGATCTAGATACATAGATCTACATAGATAGATAGATAGATCTATATACATAGATAGATCTAGATACATAGATAGATCTAGATACATAGATAGATAGATAGATCTATCTAGATTGATCTAGATACATAGATCTATATAGATAGATAGATAGATAGATAGATCTAGATAGATACATAGATAGATAGATCTAGATAGATAGATAGATCTAGATAGATCTAGATAGATACATAGATAGATCTAGATAGATAGATAGATCTAACTAGATTGATCTAGATACATAGATCTATATAGATAGATAGATAGATAGATAGATAG
>JBBDHG010000418.1:0-5000 GCA_037951165.1 Lophius americanus
GTTGTAGTTTTACGAGAATAAAGTCGTAGTTCTATGAGAATAAAGTCGTAGTTTTATCATAATAAAGTTGTAGTTTTATGAGAATAAAGTTGTAGTTTTATGAGAATAAAGTCGTAGTTTTATGAGAATAAAGTTGTAGTTTTATGAGAATAAAGTTGTAGTTTTATGAGAATAAAGTCGTAGTTTTATGAGAATAAAGTCGTAGTTTTATGAGAATAAAGTTGTAGTTTTATGAGAATAAAGTCGTAGTTTTATGAGAATAAAGTTGTAGTTTTATGAGAATAAAGTCATAGTTTTATCAGAATAATGTCAATGTTTTATGAGAATAACGTTGTAGTTTTATGAGAATAAAGTCGTAGTTTTATGAGAATAAAGTTGTAGTTTTACGAGAATAAAGTCGTAGTTTTATCAGAATAAAGTCGTAGTTTTCTGAGAATAAAGTCGTAGTTTTCTGAGAATAAAGTTGTAGTTTTACGAGAATAAAGTCGTAGTTCTATGAGAATAAAGTCGTAGTTTTATCATAATAAAGTTGTAGTTTTATGAGAATAAAGTTGTAGTTTTATGAGAATAAAGTCGTAGTTTTATGAGAATAAAGTTGTAGTTTTATGAGAATAAAGTTGTAGTTTTATGAGAATAAAGTCGTAGTTTTATGAGAATAAAGTCGTAGTTTTATGAGAATAAAGTTGTAGTTTTATGAGAATAAAGTTGTAGTTTTATGAGAATAAAGTCGTAGTTTTATGAGAATAGTCTTGATGAGAATAGTCTTGCTCTAAAGTCTTGATGATAAATGTCATTGGTCACTGTCACTAGATGAAACATCTTCTCCCTGATGCTTCCTGCTCTCCTGAGAACTCTTTGATTCTAAAATATGCTCACCTTACAGGAGTCTCTTCCTCCGTTCAGGTCTCCAGCACAGATCATGGTCTTGCTGATCTGGTTTCCATACACGGCGCTGCTCTTACAAATTCCATCACTTATGATGTCCACCTCCACCTCCAATAGCTCTCTGGAAACTTCATCTGTGTCAGGAGAAAAATGCTCAGTCATTTCCCTTACATGCCTCTAAAAGACTTAAAAGAAATGTCAAATTTGCACACCTCCACCTCCGTGTTGAAAGGTCGGACTTGGGTTCCCTCTCCCTGATTGATTCCTGCCCATATTTCCTCTTAAGGTGGTTTATTTCTGTTTCCCTCTGTTTTTAAAGGTTCATGGTTTTAAGTTTGAATTCTACTGTTTCCTGTTTCATTTTGTCATTTTTGTCATGTCATGTTTCATGTTTCATTTTTCTCACACATCCCGTTTTTGTTCAGCTTTCCCCGTTCCTGTTTCTCCGTTTCTGTGTGCTTTTGGATTTAGTTCGACTTTTTTTTTTCCGACTGCAAGTTTTGAATTGTTCGGTATCGGATATTTTTTTTTCCCATCTTGTTGGAATTTTTCATCATTAACTGTTTTGTGTTTGTTTTAACTTGATATTATTATTAATATTATTATTGTATTTGTTGTCCTGCTCAACTGTGTGGTTGAGCACATTTTGAGAGTAAGGGGCCGATTACGGAGCCCTGGGGGACACCAAAGGCTTAAGAGGTCAAATGGCTATTGAGAACGTTTTTTGACAAGAACAATTTTTTTTTCTGGTTGTATTAAAGGCTTCGAGGGAGTAACTTAAAAGAATTATGTCACTCAATAAAGCCAATAAATAATTATAATGTTTCATTAAAAATATTTTTTGCCAAAGCTGTTGAGTTGATCGAATTGAAATTTACCATTTTCCATTAAAATAACCCCCCAAAATTTTTTTAACTGTTTAAAAACATGCTTGACCCAATGATTTGTCATTGTGTAGTTAATTTAGATTGCCTAAGATGTCAAATGAATAAATGCCCCGAAGAAAAAATGAAATATTCGAAACCCTGACGGAAAAAATCAGATACATGCAGTTCAGACGTAATCCACCAGGGGGCAGAAGGCGCGGTATTTATGAACAATTGTCATTTTATTGATTTAAGTGAAGTTTATGCATTCCGTTGAACTCAAAAATACTATGGATTGTTTAAATTAAGAAACTTTAAAGGTCTTTTCTTCTATTAAACCTGTTGTATGATGACGATCCATTTGGAGGTTTCCCTCGCTTACTTGTTGTATAATAATTGTCTTTTGTACACCGACTTTTACTAAAACCGACTCATTCAGGCGAGAAATAAAACATGGGTTATGATTTTTAGATTATTATGAATATAATATTTTAGAACTTAAAAGAGTTTTGAGATAAATGGTTTAAAAATGTTGGGTTCTGTATGTTTGACTATATAATATAATATAAAATGACGTATAACGTCGGCTTTAATACGACTGAATACATCTTACCTGTTTTTCGGTTTAAGGGGAAGTTAGAAGGATCCAAATGAAAGACATTATAAGAAGTTGTTTCTTACAATCTTGACTCCACTTACTTGAAGAGATTGAAGTGGTACCAAAACCAGAAGTCCAGCAAACAGTTCCTGCATTCAGTTCCTGGCCTGTGGTTGGTAGACAAACTGGCTGAACTTCGTCTGTTGGTTGGAAAAGACATTTATAGCATAGTATTAAAACAGTATAAATCAGAATACAAAATAGATAAGAATTCCCTTTTATATGACCATATTAGTTATATATATATTTATATATAGACCACTACTTTTCAAGGATGGTTCTAATTATCGCTGATTTATTGTGGAATAGGATGGTATGGGATATTATGGAAAAGTCCGTGATAACGCAATAACTCAAGAACTGTATCGTGGAACATTTTCAAATTTTATACTCATATAGACCTTAGTTTGAGGAAGAACTGGAACGATTTTAGAAAAGTTCTGTACTATATTCCTGACATAACGTGGAGCTTTATCTCCAAAATTGTCCTTAATCAGAATTTCTCAACCGTTGGTCCGATTTAGTACCGATATTAAGGATTTACTCTAATAGCACATATTTTACGCCGTTTTTCGGATATAATTTCTTAACCATTTAGTCCGATTTAATCCACATTTGGTTCATGGGATTGGCCTCACGGAGATCTATCCCACAATATCGTACTTTACTCTACTACTACATATTTGACTCACTAGAGGGAGCTTTCATACAAAAAATGACATTTTCCAGAAATAACTCAAAAACCATGTCAAGGGGATCAGTGTCCCATTTTACACCCACATAGACCTTAGTGCAAGGAAGAAGTGGATTGATTTAGGGAAATGCCAGGTCAAAATTTCTGGCACTTTAGCTTTAGCTTCAAAAGTTTTCGGCTGTTAATTTCTCAACCGTTGGTTCAATTAAGTCCAACTTTGGCCGACTCAAGGGCATCTATGTTGTTTATCATATTTTACTCTAGGAGTTCATGTTTTGCTCACTAGAGGGAGCTT
Source organism: Lophius americanus (assembly GCA_037951165.1). Lineage (NCBI taxonomy): Eukaryota > Metazoa > Chordata > Actinopteri > Lophiiformes > Lophiidae > Lophius > Lophius americanus. The sequence goes on from JBBDHG010000418.1 coordinate 3,399, forward strand.
TCTTGAAGAAAAACACCGTGTTTAAAACTCAGCTTCACATTTAATTTGAGGAGTTCAATCAGGGGGATCGCTTGTACGACATGGCGGAGGGTAATGTTGTGGTCTAGGTCACATCGGTGGAGGTGAGGAGAAGTTGTGACTGACCGTTGAAGACCACCGGTGAGTCTAGCTTGAGCAGAGCGATGTCCCTGTCGTTTGATTTGCTGTTGTAGGCCTCGTTGGGTAGGATCTTGCTGACCCGGTGGGGCGCTGGGAGGTTATCCAGTGAAACGATTCCACTGTACACTTTCAACGAACTCGGGGACATGACGTTACCGTTCTCGTCTCTGCAACACATACAGAATGTTCAGTAAAGGGTTCAACCTAACCTTAACCCTAACCTTAACCCTAAACCTAACCCTAACCCTAACCCTAACCCTAACCCTAACCTTAACCTTAACCTTAACCCTAACCTTTATCTAACCCAACAGGCTCATCCATTTTATCCATCATCCTAACAAGATTCTGAATCTTTGTCAGTTCTGACAGACAGACAGACAGACAGACAGACAGACAGACAGACAGACAGAGAGACAGACAGACAGACAGACAGACAGATAGATAGATAGATAGATAGATAGATAGATAGATAGATAGATAGATAGATAGATAGATAGATAGATAGATAGATGGATGGATGGATAGATAGATAGATAGATAGATAGATAGATAGATAGATAGATAGATAGATAGATAGATAGATAGATAGATAGATAGATAGATAGATAGATAGATAGATAGATAGATAGATAGATAGATATAGAAGGATGTTGGTAGATATAAAATAATGTTTTCATATGAAAAATTTTATTTTAACACACAAAATTGCACATTTTAGGATTTATCCACCTTTAATATTTTTTCTTTTTGAAATATTTCTATTGTTTAGGCAATTGTTAATATCAAAATCTAATATCAAAGTTATAGACATTTGTATAACTGTATGAAAAATGGACCGTTAAGGTTTCTGTAAGATGCGTATGCAGGCATTTTCATGCTGAAGGTTAAAATAAACTTCAAACATGATTCTTTCTCACTCACTTTGGGACGCAGTGGGCAGCGGTCAGCGCAAATAAAGGGCTGATCAGGACGGCTCCGCAGAAATGGGATTGACCGACTTGGAGCGACAGCTGCCAAGGCCACTGACCAGACTTCGCCGCGCTGCCGCCGACGATCCGAGATTTAGACTGCTGCCGGCCGCAGTCTGAAAAACAAGAGGCAAAAAAAATAAGAAAGAAAGGCAATTACCTCTCATATTTTCTTTTATGGCTCATCTTTATATAGGATCGGGAGAATTGGACAATTATTTGCGGGATCATAGTCCTAAAACATGATCATGAATTTTTCAATGTAGTTCCTTTTTCCATTTTTATAAAAAAAGAAAAACTTTACTTTTAAGTAAAACATTGCGATTAAAGATCAAATGATTATTATGTATTATATCTATTACATATATGTTACATATCATTTCAATTAAATCTTCCAAAATCACCCGATCGATAGCTTGATGAGTAAATTTTGGCCTAGAAACAAACAAGCACCTCCCCCTAGTGGTGGAAATAT
>JBBDHG010000418.1:10000-25000 GCA_037951165.1 Lophius americanus
CGGCGGAGGATCGGGTTTATTTTACCCAACTGAGCACGCTTGGATCCAATTCCATAGTTTCGCCACCATCATGGAAAAAGATGTCTACATCAAACGTGTGGCGTTCGCGTTGGGCGTTGGGTCGGTGTGAGCGGAGGATCCAAAAGCTTCAAAAAGAAAAATACCGTATTGTAAACAAACCTGAAAAACATGGACTCTTCTCTAGGCTCATTAGAAATCAGGGACCCGGTGCGCCGTTTATGTTTGGATAGAAGGCAAAGGGTAGGTAAAAGTGGTGCAATCCAAAGGGTGGAGGTGCCTCCACCTTAAAGCCTTTAATGTCCTGCTCAGCTCTTTGACTGGGAACATTTTTGAGTCACTTTTTCTGATGAAGGAATGTGACGGAAGCATTTTATAATCTCTGTGGTAGCACGTATGTGCTAAAGAGTAAGGGGGCCAAGGATGGAGCCCTGGGGGACGCCACATGTCAGAGAGACCGCTGAGGAAGAGGCATTCATCACGGCTACAGAGGAAGTCCTGTTCCATAAGTAGGATTCCTTTTTTTTTTTTCTGGCATATTAAAGAATTTGATGATTCATTAAACACAATTGTAAAACTTAATACAAAAAAAGCAGATTAAAAGTGGAATACGGCTCAAATAGTTTTCTAAAAACATGGATATGTCAGTTGAGACAATTTGATTGAAATGGACTATATTCCACGAAGTACAAACTTTCATCAGGAAATAAGTCTGATTTCTTTTTTTATAATTTAAAATCATTCCTGATCAAACAGTTCTTTTTCTTTTTATGGTAAATTTAAAGTGTCTAGTGAATAAATGTCTCACATAAACAATGTCTCCTTAGTTTGTTTTATACTTAGACATTACAGGATTAAGACATAAGGCCCAAAAAGTTTATTTTTTCACTTATTGTTTCATCAAAAATTCACATTCTATTTTTTTTACACTCCCGTTGTGTCTGCTAAATTAAACAAATAAAACCTATGATGTCATTCTCCCATCTCTCCAATGGGGGGCTTTACAAAAAGGAATGAACGCAGTGAAACTCAAACAGCGTGAAGAAAGAAGCAGCTAAGCGGAGCAGGAGTCAGTCCGGCTGACAGGAAGTGATGATTTTAGGAGCTACTTTGACTTTTTTAATCAGAGGACGGTCGAGACGCAAGAATGAGAAGAATCCTTGTTTTTTAATGTCCTGTCATGAGATAACGGTAATGAAATAAACCTACCGGGTCGGGGTTTGCCATGGGACTCGGGTCAGCTGAGAGTGCAGAGAGGAGATCTGAGCAGGAAGGTGGGACTTGATCAAATCCAGGTGTTTATTCAGGCACAGGGCACCGCTTAGAACATGATGGTGTCACATTCAACCTCCACTCTTCTTCTTCTTCTCTCGAAAGTGATCGTCACTGACCTTCATCCCGGCAACAGCAGGTAAATCTACCTTCCCCCCTGGACGTCTAACACCTCCCACCTCCCACCTCCAGCCTCCATCCGTCTTCATTCTTCTCCTCCCTGAAACAGGTGCGCCCATTTCACCTGGTTCCCACCGGTCGGACCAGTTCTGAGTCACTCAGTGCTGTTGTCACAGTTAGAGGCCCAGCAGCTGAAAAACGCCCTCCTGAAAAACTGTCCCGTCACTCATCTTGTGTTACATCCAAGTTCAGGAAACAACAACTTTTCTCCGATCCATAGTGAAATTTTAACACACGGGATTATTTTTAACTATATGAATAACATAAGTTCTAAGATCAGACCCGGTGGAGGCTCAACAATGAAGATAAATACTGTTTTTGTTCTGAACTCACTAATAAGACAAGAGAGATTTCATTGTGTCTAAATTTAGACACAGTTGGATTCATGGTTGGGAAGTTTTGGCTAATTTTGAGGGGAGCAATTTTCCATAAAATGAGTAAAATGAAAATATTACAGTGATGTAATATAAATAGAAGATACATTTATTGGAGTTCATTCATATGAGCAAATTTGGAAATAATTAGACATGTGGTTTAAGAAGTAACGGTCAAAAACTGTGTTTTTTTGAGCAAAAATATACATATATATACAATATCGGATTAGATTGGATTCTGTTGAGGCACTGAGGGGGATGTGAGAATATGGAGTTAACGCGGGAACGCCAGGGATGACGAGACAACCTTCATCTTTCTGTCAGATTCATTAGGACATTATTCTCCCTCCCTATTACTTCTGGTAATCCAAAAAATTCAAGTTTTGCGGATACGCTTCGAAAAAGACGTCCAAGTTTAAAATCGTAATCTTTCAATCAAGTGGGAATCAAATGAAAAATTTCAAAAAGCACAAATATATGATGTGTGTTTGATGTTTGTGCGAAGTACGGTGAAAGTAGAATGTATAATTTACCAGATATGTTTGAGATAAAATATTCGCCCTTGAGCCTCAGAGTGTCAGAAATGAAAGAAATGAGTTTGTTTGTATTATGTGACTTTTTGGTGCTGAAAAAAAACAAACGGTTGCATCTTTGATCATTAAAAAAGGGAGATAAACTACATAAATGTAATGTACATAATTGTATTTAATGCGTGAAACATAGTAATAAAATAAAACATAAAAATGAAAGATAACTTTGTGTATTAATTCAAAATAACTCAAATGATGTTTCTCTTAATCCAACTAGTTTGTTGACATATGCTGACGAGTATATTTAGCAATAATTAATATAATTGAGTTTCGTGGGAAAGGCTGACATAGTTAAGTGAAAAGTAAATAACAAATGTGAAGTTTTATTTCTTAGTGTGCAACTTGAAAATCCGGTTTCCAAAGTTTAAAAACAAAAAAAAAAAACACACAAATTTTTAGGAAATTCAAAATATTAAAAGACACAATTTATACGTACGTATAAATTGTGTCAGCAGAGAGAATCGACTGTTTACCAGCTCCACCTCTCCAACTGCATGTCCTCTTTCAAACCTCCTCTTTATTTCTCCTGCCTGGCAGCTTCACCTCCAGCCTCCTTCTACCAGGAGATCCACTGACCCTCCTTCTCTACACTGGAAAAAAGACAACAAAAAACCCACACATGATAATATCAGGTATCATTGAGTCATAATTTTATGTCGGAAATACCCAAATAGTTACAGTTTAACTTTGTCACCACAGGATTTCATTTTCAATTTTTATTTATTTAAATTGTTGAACAATTCTCTCTTCTTTTTTTTTTTTTACAGTGTGTTATATTCGCCTTAAAATGCTGCAGGAATAAAACATTCCTAAACAAATGTATATGTACTGTTTTAACAAACTTAAATAAATGACGTTGTCGTATTTATTCGAGTTGTAAAAACTTTTATTCCTTGAGTGTCGCCAGCTGAATGAACTTTTTCCGAGTTCAACAACGATTCTCTTTTTACAGTGCGCTTCGTCTCCAAAAACGTCTAACCTGGGCTGTCCCTCCGCTCTAATCCTGTCCGTCCTCCTCACTCCCTCAGAACATCTGAGCATCTTTCTAAAAGTGATACAATATGAAACTTTTCACCTCAACCTGTCTGAGGATTTCAGTTTCCCTCTGACCTGAAATGCTGTTTTTTCATTTTTTTCTGTAAACCGCCCTCTTCTCTTTCACATCCACCTTCTAAAACAAAATGGTTTCTCTCTGTTTTCCTGACGTTTCTCCGGTTTCACAGGTCTTCTGTCACCTGAGAGCCTCTTACATCTATCAGCCCTGTCCATCGGCTCAAAGTCAGGGTTGAACGGCGCTCAGATCCTGGAGATCCGTCACAGATAACTCTCCGCTTTGTCCGCCGCGGTCCTAAGTTCTTTCAAAGCTTCACATCATTGGTTCCAGTATACTCACATGTGTATCCTGATACACACACGTGTACTCTCAGTAAAGGGCAATCATTTTTCCTGGAACCACAGCATCGACTTTGAGGACAAAATGTTCACTTCCTGTCTGATGGGTCCCACCCACTTACAGGCGCCACAAAATAGTCAAAGTTATTCTGACTTCACCTGTCAGTGGTTATAATGTTATGGTCAATGTGTGTATGGTATGGTAAAAGGCATTTCACTCCCAGAATCCTCCTCTGCATGTGTCTTTTTCTCTTCGCCACGACTCATTTCTTCACGCAATAAAAGTCAAACATGACACGACAGAAAATGTAAATATGATGAGTCAAAAAGGAGGGTGTCTTTAATACCAGAGTGCAGAGAGCGAGGGGGGGACCTGATGCGTCACAGGAAATGATCTTCATTTAGTTTCACAGCTGGAGGGTGAAAATATAAACACCGTCAAACCTCCAATACATGAGATTAATTCAACTAAAATAAACAGAAAACCTCAAATTTGTCCTCAACTTAAAAATGTTGGGTGAAGGTAAGTCTTTGTTTTCCTTGCATCTTCATCAAACTCATCACTTGTGAGTAATGTACACGTAATTGGCCGCTTAAAATTATAAATGCAATTAAAACAAATGAATAAATAAATAAATAAATGGATTATTTATTGACCTATTGTAACATTGTTTTGATTTTGATTTTTTTTTCAACCCTTCCTTGTCAGTTGACTTTGAGTGTTTTAAAAGTATTATTATTATTATTGTAATTATGAATTTTAAAATACAGAAAAAACAAAAATTATCAATTTTAAAATAATAAAAATGAGTCAAATTAGAGGTTGAATAGGAAATATTGGATTAAGTTCCTAATTAAAGATGCAGAGTAAGAACTTTTGTTTGCTTTCATTAAATATATACACTAATATTAAGAACATTCTGCAAAAAATGATGTCTAAAGTGCATAAATAATTAGATCAAATAATCAAAATCGTAATGCTGTTATTAAAGAAGTATGAAATAGAAATAATCAGCTACCTTAAAATGTATATTTATATTAAAATATACTTTAAAAAATATTTTTATATTAGAATATACTTTAAAAATGTATGTTTATATTAAAATATACTTTAAAAATGTATGTTTATATTAAAATATACTTTAAAAATGTATTTTTATATTAAAATATACTTTAAAAATGTATTTTTATATTAGAATATACTTTAAAAATGTATTTTTATATTAGAATATACTTTAAAAATGTATTTTTATATTAAAATATACTTTAAAAATGTATTTCTATATTACAATATACTTTAAAAATGTATGTTTATATTAAAATATACTTTAAAAATACATTTTTATGTTACAATATACTTTAAAAATGTATTTTTATATTAGAATATACATTAAAAATGTATTTCAGGCACTTAAATATTCTTAGGTCATCGGTTCAGCCATAAGATTGAGTTTTATTTAGTGTAAATAAGTTTATATCCTCATTCTATTAAGTACCTTAAGAAAATTGTGGGATAGCACTTTAAATAGAAATTAATGTGCTTTTGTCATGAAACTTTAAAATTTCCAAGTAGGCACCAAATTTCAAGCCGTTAAAGATATATACGTTGTTGTTTTTTTTGTTTTCTTTAATAGAAACTTTAGAATTTTTTTCAAGCGTTTGTTTTCCTCACTTTTTTTTTTTTTTCTTTTTAACTCAATGACATTTTTTGCAGCGCAGCAGAAATTCTACGAAATGGAGTTCCCACAGCGAGGTTCTGCACAGCACAGAAACCAAAAAAAGGGACACGGAGATACGGTCATGTCACAGTTTCGTGCAACTCAAACTTGAACGGCAAAAAGTAGAAAGGGAACATAGAAACGAATTTGCATGTAACCAACGTCTAAGTGTTTTCTCCCGTGTTCAGAAGGTCAGAGGTCATGTTTGGAATGGAAGAATGGAAGGATGGAGTTTGAACAAAATTAGAAAGATAAGGTCTGGTACGTGTCTTCTCGACTATATGTGTCCCTTCCTCATTTCTCCTCGGTTGAATTCATACCGGTCAGCGCCGCCTGGGTTGGTTTCGGCTGTAAACCTCAGGATGATGCAACAGTAAGTTTTAATAGTGTAACTAATTTTAGGTCTCGTGGTTGTTTATTAGAAACAAGTCGGGGGGCAAAAAAAACTCTTGACTGTGAAGAAAAACTTTGTGATGAGGCAAAATTAAATCTCCTTTTCATATATATAGAAATATATATATATATATATATATATATGAAATAAACATTATTATTACAGTAGTGTAGTAATATTAGTAGTAGTAGTAATTTAATACATTTTTTCAAATATTAATATCTGTAGCCAGTGAGACATAATTGCGAGGTACAAAAAAGATTAGAATGTTCACGTTGTGTAGTTAGGATAATTAATAGGAGCAATAATAATAATAATAATGTAAAAATAAATCTTAATAATAGAATTGTGATCATCGATTTTATTTGTTTTAATAAAGATAATAATTTATATTAATCAAAAACAAAACTTTCATTAATATTTTTATTATATAGACTTTAGATTTATTTGTATATATCATCATCATCATCATCATTGTTATTATATTAATTTCAGAAGTATTTGTATATATTACTATTATCATCATCATCATCATCATCATCATCATCATTGTTATTATATTAATTTCAGAAGTATTTGTATATATTACTATTATCGTCATCATCATCATGTTTTCATCATTACTATTATTATTATTATTATTTTTATTAGGATGCTATTTTTGAACGTGGCTGATTGTTGAGTGTTTATTAATCAGTAATAAGAGTTATTTACATCCCTGAAGGTTTCGGTGTGTGTCCATGATATCAGTGCAGGTGCTGAACTTTGCGTAAACCATTTGGTTCCACTAGATAAACGTGAGCGTGTCTTTGAATAAAGGCTGGTTCTGTAGCCTGAGGAGGTTCTGTTGGGTCACAGTAAAATTATTGAAGGGCAGTTAAAAGTCGTGAGTGTGTGAGCTATGACGCCTAGGTGGAATATCCACTGGTCTTCAGAGATTGTCGGGGGAATCCCTGAAGACTTCCCTCGTTTTGTCTCTGAGCGGTGTGCAGCTTGACAGCTGGGTCTCGACCGTTAAACCCTTCATAGGAGGTTCACTGCAAACAGAGAACCCACTCAGCGCGTGGAAAGGGGAAAAAGAACTCAAAAAGAGGAAGGAAAGTGTTTGACGAGAGATGATAAAACGAGACGAAAGTGTGAGGATCTCGGATGACGTCGCAACAGGAAGCCCGTCATCAGAGAGGGAGGGAAGCTGGCGGAGAGAGGAGGGTTATCAGTAGGATGTCAGTCAAAGAATCATTATGGAGAGAAAAGAAGCTTCTAGGTCCTCCAATTCATGAGCCGTGGTTTCATCTGTACCAGAGCAGATGCCTCACTCATGAAGAGTCAGGATGTTTCTGCTCTCTTAGATGCTTCACTGACGATGGAATAAAGCACTTCCTCTTCTCCAGTCGTGTGGATGAAAACTCTCCCAAACACCAGACATGGATCCGACGCCGCTTCTTGTCTTCCTGATTTTCTCCGCCAGCTGTGTGTCGGGTAAAAAACAACTTTTGTTGCCCTGTATCTTCGGTCCAATCCGTCTCATTCCATCTCGTAGAGCAATTAAATCGCTCTTCTACCAATAATTACTCTTGTTTATCATTATATAGTTCGGGGCAACACGGCGGGTGGCATAGGTTCCGTGCTCAAACCGAATTCCTCCCAAAGAGCAAAAACATGCAATATAAGTGAATTGGTGACTCTGAATTGCCCGTAAGCTTCTCTGTGTTGACCTTCTGATGAACCGGCAACATGTCCAAAAAGTAAAAAGTCACCCAATGCCAGCTGGGATAGGCTCCGGGCCTCCAGCAACCCTGATCGGGATAAACGGTTAAAGAAAATTGAATAATATAATTGACACTGAAAGACAGAAAAATCAGGAATGCGTTCACAGCTCAGGATAAAAACCTATTTTTATTAAACCCGTGGTTTCACCGCGGCGTCCTCCATGAAAGCGTCAAATTGGACGAGAAGCAAGTAAACCAAATAGTGGTTTCAATTTCTGTCTGCGAGTCTCTGTTCATTTCCCATGAAACCCACTATGTCATTGTGAGCCAAGATCCTGTACGTGATTGGTAATACCACCACCTCTTTTCTCTCTCTTTCTGACCACAGCCTTCAATATAAAGGTTTCAGTCTGACTTGTTTGATGATTTTCATGTAGGCTAAAATGAAAGAGTAATTATTATTTTTTTGCCTCATATTATGAAACGATACTTCCGTTAACGGAGACTTTATTAGTATTATCAATTAAATGTATTATTATTATTATTAACTGATGGTTTATTCATGTGGCACCTTTTGAAACTGAGGTAGTAACAAAGTGCTTGAATCAAAATAAAAACATTTTTTTTAAAAAGAAGAAAAAGAAAGCATAGAACTGAAAAAGTAAAGTAAGTTAATGGTAGAGTGAGAAGACGTGAGGGAACGGTGATTCAGAGAATATAAGATCGACAGGAAGTCACTGCAGTCAGCCTAAAGTTTGTGTGATCGATGACTAAATAAGTGGTAAAAGTCTAGCTGCAGCATTCCAGGCTACTTACAGTGTTAATGCTCGATTGGAATTTTTTTCTTCGATTGAATACTTTCTGGCTAGCTGTTCACATTACTCTTGAAATGTGAACAACTTTTTTCAAGCATCAGAGAGTTTTGACGCTTGACTCACGGCCCCAAAGCCACGCGCATGCGCAATAGAACAATAACAAATGCGTCAAACGCAGCCAGCTGTCAATTCGGAAGCGAAATGGAAGCCACTAAAGTGAGTTTGAACGCTTTTGTTTAAAGTGAAAATGGTTGTAGCGATTTTTCTAGCGTTCAAAGTGATGCTTATAGCAGTTATAGTAATGTGTTCGAGTGAAAAGCGTTTCCGGCCGGCGCAGTTTTGTGACGAATGTCGATAGAAAATGACGTCACGGTCGCTGAATTCCGACTGATGTATTTGATGGTTTCATTTCTTTTTATTAGCATTTTATTAATTCATTTCATTTGTCCAATCCATGTATCCATATTTTTTTCCCCTTAAAATTTGTATTATTATATAATCAGTACAGGATTGTTTGAGGTGTTGCTATGCAAAGTGTATATTTTTGATAACAAGAGTCTGTTATTGATAGATAGATAGATAGATAGCCTTTATTAGTCCCACAATGGGGAAATTGCAATGTTACAGCAGCAGATGCCCCTATTATTCTGTATTGTCCTGTTTGTGATATTCCAAATAACGGTTCAAACTAAAAAAAAATTTTAAAAAACGGTTCAGACTGAGGTTTCATTGCAAAAAAAAAATAGAGCTGTGTCACATATGAAAATGGTCAATATCAGAATTGAAAAGATCAGATTCAGTGTGGTTTGTACCGCTCCCACTTCCCTGAAACAGTCAAATATGTACGAGACATCAGACCTGGGACAAATTTCCCTGCATCGTGAACGTAGACTCGTGCCAGAACGGTTTGAAAGCTGAAAAAAGAATTGTAGAAATCAAGAGAGTAGAAAATGAAGGTGTGAATTATGCGTTGAAGGTCAGAAGTTGAAAGTAAAGGATAGATCTTAGCAACGTTTCTGAGCTGAAAGTGGTACTTAATCAGTATATTGACATGGTGATTGAAAATTAGCTGGTTCTTGGCTTATTGTTTAACCAGGGGTGCAAGTGGACCTCTAGACATATTTTAGGGCCCAGAATGAGGAGCTCTGTTTTGTCAGAAGTGGGATGTATAATAACACCAGCGGAGAAATAATCCAGAATTCCTCTGTTTTCTTTTCTGCAGGTCTGCACGTCCCTCAGCCTGAAAAGCTTATGGTTGATATTTTGGATGGGGAGGTAATAGTATTTTGGAAACATCCTCTGGACACGCCCTCTGACTCCTGGTACAACGTACAAATGGCCAAGTATGTTTGACCTAAAAACATTTCACCTCAGTGCTGCAGCTCTCTCCGGTCTCCCTTCCTGCTGCTACCACAATCTGACATTTTCTGTTTTCATTCATCTCTGAACTCTTCTTTCCCTGCTTACTGTGTTGTTTGTGTCCAGTGATCCACTGAGCGAACTCATCAGTTCTGAGTCTGATGGCAGCTTTGTTTCCTGTCCCCAGGTACGGCGGTGGATGGACCATGGTGGACACTTGTACAAGAATGACAAACACCTTCTGTGACATCAGCAGCCTTATCGAGGACTATAGGGCGGGCTACAAGGTCAAAGTTCAGCTGGTCACAGGAGACGCCAAGTCTGCGTGGTCAATGAAAAAATTTCTCCCAAGTTCAAGTAAGCATCTAGGATCATCAGTTTGGGCTGAATGTATACGCGCTGCAGGATTGTCTTCTCACCTGTGTCTGTTCTTACAGGTAAACTGCAGCCGCCCTCGTTCACTCTGTGGACTACTTCCTCCACGCTAACAGTTTACATCCATCCAAAACCAATCCTGAAGAAATTCTTTCCTTTCGGGCTGATCCACACCATCTACCTGCAGGAGAGAGGCCAGGATAACCAGGAGGTGGGCATCGGTTTAATAATATTGAAACTACTAGGTCGACCCTGTAGTCCCGGAAAAGCCCCCAATCCCCCAATTACATTCATGTTTTACTCACATCGCATAAAGATTATTAGTTTGTCAAAGTTAACATTATGTGATCCAAATTCATGGAAGTCTTACATGTAATTAAAATACATGAATCTTTATGATTGGGCTTCAATCTTCTTTTGAGTGTAGACCACATAGAACACATGATGGGATTTATTTTTGCCACTAGTGTGGGAGCCCCCTTAAGGTCGGCGCTCTTATTTCTTTCTTTTATTTATTTTCTTATAGGAACACAGATTTCCCCTCTGTATTTGGCATTTCATTTAACTTGCATTAAAAACTTAATTCACTTTTTAAACCAAAGAAATACAGACAATATTATGATCCTAAATTGCTTCACATGAAAGTGTTGATATGATGTCACAGGAACATGCAGAATGTGCATTATCATATTAAAAAAAACACTGACATTTTGGGCCTTATGAGTTAAAACTGAAGGATAAATCCGTGCCAAGAGCTTTTCGTGACATTTAACACTTTGTGTCAACATGGTTTGTTATGGGTTATTATAATTATATATATGTTTTTTTTTTAAGTTTGTTTGAGGTTCAACATTTGGGAGTGAAATTAAGTCGAAAAGAAAAAATAATTGAGATCTTCCTCCTGTTTTTTGTGGGTGCACCAGAAGACGATCCTCAGCGGTGTTTATGTCGTGCCTCTACGTCTGAATCATTCAACCATGCAAGGTCTTTGTTTTCATGAACATACTGTCTTTAATCCCACAGAATATCACCACCTACTTGAAGGATGACATGGAAGAGGATTATAGGATGGAGACCTTCAGTTCTCTCCGCTGGGGGAGGGAATACTGTGTCAGCGTGAAGGTGCAGGGCAGGGGGGCGCTCTACGCCAGCGGCGTGTCTCCGAAACAGTGTCTGCAGCTCCCAGAGCAAGGTAACAATCACAACCCTCAACCAAGGATACATCCCTGAAAAAAGACCCCAGTCCCCTGCGTTTTACAAGCAATGCCGACCCCCCTCACTGAAGTGATTCAATAATGAAAAATAAATACAGTTAACTAGTTTTTTCTAAAACAAGACAGATTTCTTCATGTCAATTTATAGGATCTAAATTTAGACACAATTGGACTGATGGTTGGGAAGTTACAGATGAGAAACTTTATGTATTGCTGTATTAACAGTCAAAAAACTGTTTTTCAAAAAAAAAATTTAAAAATTAAAAAGTGCATAAAATATGAACAGTTACACTAAAATACGACATATTTAGGTGTCCTAGTGTAGATTACAACTAAATTGGAACATGCATCTGAAACAATGTTTTTTTGGTAAAAAGAAACCCCCTAGAGAGTAAAATATGAAGATTTAGATTATAATATAGATCTGCTCAGGATGATTCATACGCACCAAGTGCGGATTCATGCAGACCAACAGTTTTCGTGAAAAAAGCTCCCTCTAGTGAGTTAGTGAGGTAAATAGCAGAGAAAAGAAATCCTGGACCTTCTGTACCTACCTTCTATCCTGATCCACTCCAAAAGTTAAGTTTCATTGACGTCTTTCCAGAAAACAAATATAGCCCGCAGCAACAACATGCAAAATGAAACTCAAACAGAAATGAAAGGTTTCGGTTGAGTAATATACTTACAAGTATTTGATTTCCTCTTTGGAACTTGATAAGAACATTTCCACTCTCGTTCCTAGCGATCGAACACTGTAGCTTAGCATTAGCACATATCTTGGAGAGAAAGGATAAAACTTCTAGAGCCCGGCAAATCTTTCCATCCATGGGAAGCGGGAATATTTTTCCCATTAAATAAATTTGTGCTGAGCGAAGTTAATCAGCTTCTGGTGGCAGCATCACATTTACGGAACAGAGTTTCTTCTACATCTTCTTTTTATATAAATGTAGATAGGGAAGCAAATATTTCCCGGAACGTCAAACTATCCTATCAGGAAATGATCCCCTCTCACCATCGTGGTGAAAAACAAGATGACTGTGTTGCAATACGATACAGGTTTCTGACTTCTTGGGAAAGACTTCCTTCCCCGTTGACGTTCTCCCGTTTTTGTTCCTTCCAGAATGGTTCACAACTGCGATGACGTCCCTCATTATTCTGGCCTTGCTGGCCTTTGTTACCATCATGGCAGCCGTCCTCCTGTGTTACCTGAGACGTCCGGAGAAAACTCCTGCTGTACTAGTGAGTCCATACATTCATACTAATAAGATCATTTACAGTTACGATAAGTTCTACTGTTAATTGGCTGGGAAATATTACACATTTGATGAGAGCCAGTTGGTCACAGCTAGTGTTTTTCCTGTAGTGTAAAAAAATGTAAATAAAATCCACATTCATTTACTGAGTATTGGAAGTGAATAAATTATTGTTATCATTTTACAGTAATTTGCAGTGACCTGAAAATAACAGTGCTCAAAGTATTAATGTTCATACAATAACATACGGTAGTAAATAACAGTAGTAAAGTCACAACAGTGGAATATACCTGTAAATATTTTCATACTGTGATAAATAACAGTAATATACTTATAGCTGTGAAATATAACAGCTCATATGTTTTTACCGTTATTTGTACTGTTTTACAGTAAATAACAATAATAAAGCCACAACAGTGTAATTAACCGGTGAATATTTTCATACTGTGATAAATAACAGTAGTGAAGTCACAGCTGTGGAAAACACCAGTAGACGTGTTTCTATCAAAGTAAATAATAATAAATAGTATAAAAGCGACAACCGTGGATTATTAGAGTAAATATTTTTTGTACTACAGTTAATAACAGTATAATATCACCACTGTGGAATATCACCGTAAATATTCATGAACGGTTTTAATTACTGCGATTCATTTACAGTAGCGAACCGCTTGCTGTCAGTTATTTGCTGCGATTGTTTTACGGTAGTTATTTACTTTTCTCGGCCCAGAAATCCCCGGTTATTGGCTGGTTTCCACTCTCTGTGGGAGAAGAGAAGCTGGAGGTTGTGTCGGACAGAGGCTGGCTTCTAACTGCTTCCAGAACCAAACGCCCAGAGGACAAAGGAGAGGACAAAGGAGAGGACAAAGGGGACGACAGGAGGACAAGCATGGACAGTGGGTTCACCAGGCAGTCCAGTTCTGCTGAAAACAGCACAGAGGGTCCAAACGTGACGCAGGAGGACAGTGGATGTGGGAGCTTAGGCGGAGCAGAGCGGTCCACTCTCAGTCAGACTGATCAACCCCTGCAGGAGGGGAACGCCGACAGCCACGTAGCTCAGAGGACGCAGACCGGTGGGCTGGATCTGGGCTGCCTCCTTCATTCTTCTTCTGTGAATCCGGATGGACCGGACAACGGGTCCCTACAGGAGACCGTTGCTTGGGATAACTACCGGAGCCAGAGCCACTCTGCTGTGATCCAAGTCTGCGGTGATGATGAAGAATTTGAACAAATGCTCCTTGACTCGGTTTTGGCCAAAGTGATTACCGGTTACAGCGCCGGACCTCAGTCGTGCACCTGCTCCGGAGCGGGTCAGTGCAAGTGGTGCCGTAAGGAAGGTTCTTGTGGACCTGATGTCATCCAGTCGAGGATCGAGGATGGAGCGCCGAGACGGACGTTTGATTCGCTGAACCCTTGCAAAGGAATTACAAGCCAATCACAAACGGACGCTTTCATGATTGATGACTTGGAAGGAAATTTTCCACAACTGGACGGGACTTTCCCGCTGCTGGCGGCTTTGACGACGCTGCCTCTGGTGGAGGGAGTGGAGAACTTCAGTATGACTAACTCGCCCCTCTCTCTCTCTGACGTGCAGCTCTCAACTGACTGATTCTATTTATAAACTCTCACTGACTTAATGGTTCTACCTGTTAACAAAGAGCTTTGGAGGAGTGATACACTCTTTCCACATGACTCACCGCTGCAAACGTGAAATAGAAGTATGAGCTAAAAGTGGTACTTTTGGAAGGAGAATTCTATTTAGTAACCGGCCGTTGTTGAACAGGAAGGAAGTAGATGTTTGAACAGACAGCTGGTGAATGGTAAACCGTGGTCGGAGTCCCAGGAGATTCTGGAGGCGGAAAATTCCATCTGTACGAAACCGTTTTTTGAATGCGTGTATTTACATCTGCATTCTAAAAACTGCAGAGTTAGCAGCTAAGGCCTATTTGGATTAGTTTGTTATCGCAATGCTGGACCTGAAAGGACAGCAACATTTCAACACAGTATGTTGGGTAATGTTTTCCAGTCTAAAATTGGTTAAAAAAAATGACATTAAAACAAACAATAATTCAGCTAAAAAACATCCAAAATGCTGAGTTATCACAATTACATGGATTCAAATATGCCCATTTTCTTTAATCAACTCTCTCTCGACTGTATGGGCGAGCACATTTTGAGTCATTATGACTCAAAATGTTAATGATATGAGCCAATATGTCTAAGCTAAACAGTAAGGGACCACTGGTGCAGCCCTGGGGGACACCACAGGTCAAAGGGGCCACCGAAGAGGAGGCTTTAACCTTGGCTATTGAAAAAGTCTTATTAAATAAGTAGGAT